>JAJOZX010002215.1:410000-632500 GCA_023014485.1 Bathynomus jamesi
GAGTTACTTGAAGCAGTTTCAAGTTCCATTTTCAGTTTTCAGACAGTTTCAGTTGGTTGTAACCAAAAGGGACAACCAAACCCCAGAGATTTAGAAAGATACTTAAGTAATTTTGAAGTCATTTTTTTTAAGTCATTTTTTTAAGTCATTTTTGAAGTCATTTTTTGAAGTCAGTTTTTCAAGTCAGAAGGTTGCACCAAGAGGGTCAACCAAAACAGAGGTTAATCGTCTCCACTTGATAAAGATCAAGTGCAGTCATTTTCCATTTTCAGTTAATCTTCACTTGACAAGCGTTCAAGTTAGACAGTTAAGTTTCATTTTAAGTTTCAGAATACTTGATAAGAGGTCAAGTCAGAAGGTTGCGCCAAGACGGGCAACCGCCCCAGAGATTTATAGAAATACTTGATAAGAGGTCAAGTCAATAGGTTGCATCCAAGAGGGACAACCGCCCCAGAGATTACAGAAGTTAGTTTTGAAAAAGTTAGTTTTGAAAAGGTTAGTTTTGAAAAAGTTAGTTTTGAAAAAGTTAGTTTTGAAAAAGTTAATTTTGAAAAAGTTAGTTTTGAAAAAGTTAGTTTTGAAAAAGTTAGTTTTGAAAAAGTTAGTTTTGAAAAAGTTAGTTTTGAAAAAAGTTAGTTTTGAAAAAAAGTTAGTTTTTAAGTCCCAAGTCATTTTTATTTCAAGTCCCAAGTCATTTTTATTTCAAGTCCCAAGTCATTTTTATTTCAAGTCCCAAGTTAGTTTTCAATGCAGTCAATTGAATTCAACTTTTTCTTTGTAATTTAAGAAAAATGTAATTTAAGAATTTAATTCAACCTTTTATTTTTGTTGTAAAAGAGAATTAAATTCAACCAGAATTGACCGGGTTGCGTCTTTAGTTAACCTTTCTTTGTTTTGTTGTAAGAAGGAAATTCACCGATTTGTCTTTCCCTTTTCATGCATTGTTACGTATATAAATATATACTTATGTAATTTATTATTTATACAAAGGTTGTATCGTAATGTATATGAGGAACATACCGTCCCTCCGTTTTGTTTCAACTTTTTTTAATTTTTGTTTTAAGTAGTGTGACAAGCAATCTTTTTTAAAAAAAAAAAAAAGAGCAAAGTGCTCACGAAAGACTTATTGTCAATTTCAAACTTATACCCCCCGCTTAGTCACTCAATTCCCCCGAATGTAGTACTCCAAACTTTGTTTTTTTATTTTATTTTTATTTTAACACCCCAACCCCAGTTGCACCCAGTGTCGACCAAAACCGTTTTTACAAAAGTTTTTAACGAGTTTTATAATTATTTGATTATATGATGACAGAAATAGCGTAACAATTAATCGATCATGTACCTAATTTATCCTGCTCTGTACGATCGGGAAATTTACCCGTATGACCGTACATACCCTAAATTTCAGTCATTTAATTTTTAATAAAACTTCTACACAATAAAACAGATGTATTTGTCTATATGCAAACAAGTTTTCAGATTTAAAAAAAAAATCAAATAATTCAAATTCTATCAACATTCAACGAAAGAGTATAATTTTTCACTTAACATGCAAAAATTATTAAACCTTTTTAAAATATATATTTTTTTTTTATTATATAAAAATAATTTTTAATGTAAAATTTACCTGAAATTATTAAAAGAAAAGATTGTTCGAAATGCTTCCTTCCATTTCAATAACTTTTTTATTCTTGGCCGAAACTCATCTATGGCTCGATTTACTCTTATTTTTTTTAGAATATTATAAAATTGTATTTAGCTCGTTGAAATGCATAATTGATTTATATTTTTTAATTTGTATTTTTCTTTTTCTTTTGTTCAATTAATCGTGAGTAACTGTCCTTAAATTGTTATTGTACCATTTGTAAGGTATCAAACGAAAATTATAGTCAAATTGACATACTACTACAGTATATGGCTATGAATTTTAGTAGTCGAAATTAATTGTGTGTCAAAATTCAATTTTAAAACCGTGAGATGTACTTTCATTAATTGTAAGTTCCTCTAAGTTCGTTTTTTTTAATTACCTTATACGTGTAACTGATTAATTATGTAAAATCTATAATCCTAATTGAATTTTATTACTTTTGACACATATTCGAATTCATTTACGTTCCGTCCCTTCAGTCACTTTTGCATTAAAACTCGTATGCAAACATCATCGTTATAATCTTAATAATTTTTGCTTACTATATATAAATTCTCGTTCATGCATTTATTAAGTTGTTTTATCTGTTCCTTAAAGTATATATATATATATATAATCCTAAGCCACCAATGACCCCTAATGATCTAGTTCTTCACAGGATGAACAAATTACTCTCATATTCTACATACTATTGTACCGACTCACTCATCTACAGATGCTTCTTACCAATATTTATAGATACATATGCACACTGACGTACAACTTCAACTATTCAACTATAAATCCCCTTTCTCCTTTTGGACGTATCACCAACCACTACAATTTGTACCTAATACACAAATACACATTTGACCACAGGTCTATACATCATCCATTACATAATTCGATTTTTTATCTACAATAATCAATAAAATTAGTTACCAATTGTACTATCATGGAAGCCTCGAAAAATCCATGAACTTTAAAATTTATATTTTTCCCTTTTACTCTATTCATTATGTACATAATTTTTCCCACAGAAAAATAAAAATTTTGTAAAAAAAAAATTAACAATATCATTCTTTGTCTAGCTTAATTGTTTATCTAAATTAAAGTATTAATCTTTGAATTCTTTTATATTATATAATAACTCACTTGTTCTGTATAAAACTTGTAATGTAAAGAAAAATTCGTCACCTAACTTGAATTAGTTACGATGTTATTTTCTCAATTGTATTGTATTGTATTAATTTTATTATATTATTGTATGAATATCATTTAAAAAAAAAGGGGAGAGCAATGTAAAAAGTGAACAATGAACAATTCCTACACCATCATTATATGGATTCATTGTCTTCATGCAATACTTATGTTCATATAGTTTTATGTTCGAATGTCCATTTTTACATAAGAAACCAAAATCGCATAAGCGAGTTTTGGATAGAATTTCGATTTGTACGTCTTTATTCATTCCTGTATTTTTCTAATTCATCTTTCTAATAATGGCTTATACACTATGACGTCACAAAATAACTTTGTTCTAATAAGGTTGTGGTGTTGTGTAATATAAGCATTATTATTCAACCATATTCATCCATACGTCACGTTTTCCCGTCATTGATTTCCTTTGATCATTGTCCGATATAAATTTTATTAAATATTCATTTTTTACTCGTGTCAATTTGTGAGGCGCGAAACTTTATGCCTTCGTTCGAGAACGCAAAAATACGTTCTCATATTATTTGTTTTATTATTTTTTTCAAGTGCGTTCACCCCTCGAGATATTCGAAAATGCTTAGTAAGATCGAATTCCACTCACTACGACAGAATCGAGCGCCTCAAAGATAAAATACCTCCGTTCGCTCTGATTTCAAATTCATAACATATTATAGCATATTATTTCGTAAATAAATTATCTCGTAAGTGCCATGTACGTTGTATTATATTTAACATCTTAATTGTCTATTAATAAGAAACACTGTAAAAACAAAACAAAGTTATAGTAACTGTTTAATTGTAATTAACTGTAATACTTTAATTTAATATAACGTAATGTACTTTAATGAAACTGTAATTAACAATAACTTGTAATGTACTTCATTGAAACTGTAATTAAATGTAATGATTTAATTTATCATGTAAGAATGTACTTCAAAATGGAAGTGTAATTAAACAACAAGTGAATATGAATTAATTGGTAATTGTAATCGTAATTGTAATGAACCAAAATTAATACGTACTCAGTCATGTACTTAATTTGTACTTGTGTACTATTACGAAATGATATCGCCTTCATAAATATAGACTCGGCGAAAAATACAAATTAGTTTTTATTTTTATTTTTTTAAATTCTTATTTGCAATCATTCAAAAAAATATCTGATGTGTTTAAAAAAAGGGGGGAAACTTAACCTTCGACTGTCTCCCCCAAACATTTAGGCTATATTATGCATGTACTTGTAAAATTAGGCACTACTTCATTACGGCTCTCTGCTTTGGTCACTGCTAAGAGACTCCCCTTGTTAGCAGCCTCGCTGCGGGGAGGGGGCAGCAGAGGCCCCTTGCCTCCTTAATATTTTTAGATTCCGGCCTGAGCTATGGTCGAAAGAGGTCGAACCTCTACCCCTGTAAATTCAGAGCAGTACCTGTATATTTTTAAGAAGTAAATCACAGCAAGCGAAACTTTTTATTTTCCCCCTCGAGTTGGGCTATCT
Organism: Bathynomus jamesi; assembly: GCA_023014485.1. Taxonomy (NCBI): domain Eukaryota; kingdom Metazoa; phylum Arthropoda; class Malacostraca; order Isopoda; family Cirolanidae; genus Bathynomus; species Bathynomus jamesi. The sequence continues at coordinate 414,341 of JAJOZX010002215.1, forward strand.
TCAGAGGAATTTAGTCAGTAAAGTAGAAGTATCAGAGTATTATTGAAAGAAAAGAATTAACAGAGTGTCGACCCCATAAAGCGAGAGAAAAGAATTAGAAAGTTATAGAAGAAAAGTATATAGAAGAAATATCCGTTGCTTGCCTCCGTAACTACTGTAGAACCCCCGTCGATCCGAACCAACCCAGGGCCATAGACGGAGGGGTTAACATATATATATATATATATATATATATATATATATGTTATAATGTAATGTTATAATGTTTCAGACCAACAAAGACCCTAGGATCCACTCATGGCTGGTCTACCTAACTGTGTTTGTAATCGTGTATTGTGTATGTCCTCCGTGGTGGCGGAGGGGACCTACAATTTTACGTGGGTTCCGAACCACAAGAACATAAAAAATTTATGTAAAAACTGCCAGTAAATTGGCAACGACCAATTTTTTTTTACGAAACTAAATAATTATCAATTTAAAACTAATTAATTATCGATTTAAAACTAAAGATAGAATCTCTGGATCCAGAGGATCAAGTCATAATAGACTACTATCCACAAATATGTTACACTCTATATCTATTTATAAAGGACATGCAAATATATCAGATCCAAAGAATCCAGTCAATTTCATTACGGTATCCATCAAGTCACGGTCCATATCGATTGCGGACCAAGTCAAAATTTACAACCATATACATTACCATATATACACTTAGGAGAAAAAGTGTAGGTGTGGCTGTAAAGACTGTACAGTAATGTAGAAATGTGTGTGCACCCATTTTGGGTCTCCCATTTAAAGGTGTTTGTGGGGCAAGTGAAGATCATGAGTTTTTCAATACCTCACAGTACTATGGGGGGCACCGCTCGGCAGAGGAATCTCTTTAAATGGGGTGTGTAAGGACAGGGAGTATCCCCTAACCCAAGACGCTGCCTCCCTATATCCCACAACACTTGTGTTGAGCTGTGGGATCTATCCCAACAAAGCCTTAATTTTACTACCTTAAACTATACCCTTTCTATCAACATATGCGTCTAATCGATTTTTAAACATGTTTATAGACGTGCTACTAATTATTTCTACCGGCAAACTATTCCAGCTATTTACTATTCTATGCGTAAAAAGGTTTTTCGCAACTGCTGTCTCGAACCTTCTACTTGTCAACTTACACCCGTTATTTCTAGTCCTATTATATTGAGATATTTCGAAAAAGCTATCTCTATCTACGTTATCGAACCCATTCATAATTTTGAAAACCTGGATTAGATCACCCCTTAACCTCCTAGTCTCGAGTGTTGTCAATTTTAACTCCTTAAGCCTATCCTCGTACGACTTTGACCTAAGCGACGGAATCATCTTAGTTGCTCGTCTTTGAACTCTTTCGATTTTGTCTATATCTTTGCGCATATGCGGATTCCAAAATTGGACCGCGTACTCCAAATAGGGTCTAACTAATGATTTATAAAGAGGAACTATAATATCGCGCGATTTGTACTCAAAATTTCGAGCTATAAAACCTAACACTTTGTTCGCCTTATTGACCGCTGCTGTACTTTGTTTCGCTACTTTTAAATCACCAGTGACTATAATTCCTAAATCTTTTTCCTGCTCTACGCTTGTTAAATCTTTCCCTGACATACTATACGCAAAATTACCGTTACGCGAACCTATATGCAAAATTTTGCACTTATCAACGTTAAATCTCATTTGCCATGTGACTGACCAATCAACGATTTTATTCAGATCTTCCTGAATTTTACCTCTATCTTCGTCATTAATCGCCCTACCACCCAGCTTCGTGTCATCCGCAAACTTTGAAACTGTACTGACTAGGCCGACATCTAAATCGTTAATATATATAAGAAAAGCAAGGGGCCCAATACAGAACCCTGAGGAACGCCACTCGCTACATTAGCCCAACACGACTCCGCTCCATCAACGACCACCCTCTGTTTCCTGCCTCGCAACCACTCTTCTAGCCAATTTATTACTATACCCCTGATTCCATGAGCCTTAGTTTTTTCAATGAGTCTTTTGTGCGGCACGGTGTCAAACGCTTTTTGAAAATCTAAATACACTACATCAACCGCCCGATGTCTATCGTAAACGTCAACCACGCTTTGGAATAATTCTAAAAGATTAGTTAAGCAAGATTTGTTTCGCCTAAATCCGTGCTGCGTATTTCTAACTAGCTAATGCACTTCTAAGTGTTCGACTATACGATCCCTAATTATTGATTCCAGTAGCTTACCTACAACAGACGTTAAACTGATTGGCCTATAATTTCCCGCCGCACCTTTATCGCCTTTCTTAAAGATAGGTGTTACGTTTGCTAACTTGAAATTATCTGGTACGCACCCCTCAGAAATAGACGCATTAAAAATCTTTGTTAGCGGCACAACAATGCTATCTTTTAATTCTTTTAGTTGTATGGGATATATGGAATCCGGCCCGGTGATTTACACGTTTTCATTTTATCAATATAGCGCATTACCTCCCGTTCACTAACCACTATATTATCCAAAATATTACCATTATCAAAAGGTATTATGTCTGTGACCGTAGGGATATTTGTTACATCTTCTATAGTAAAAACTGACGTAAAAAATTCGTTTAGTAAGGCAGCCATTTCTTTTTTTTCAGAAACTAGATCTCCGTTTACATTTTTCAAAGGCCCCCAAGACGCTTTTTACTGGATTTCTATTATTGACGTATTGAAAGAATCGCTTGGGGTTTTCTTTACCGTCACGAGCTATGGAGATTTCAAATTCGCGCTTGGACTTTTTTATTACACTTTTCGCTTCACGCCTTAGAGATATGTAGTTGTTTCGTAACCACAAATTGTCTTTATCGCACTTATGTAGCCTATAAGCCCTATCTCTACTCTTTATAATGTCTAATACTCTAGAAGTAAACCACAAGGGCTTGTTGTTTACTTTCGCACGCTTAATTTTGTACAGTACACATTCCTCATTTATAGTCCTAAATACTGTTTCGAACGATTCCCACATTAGTTTTGCGTTGGAGTTCCCCATCACGTTTTCCCAATTGACGTGTGACAATTTATTTCGAAATTTACTAAAGTCTGCGTGCTGGAAGTTAGGAATTTTAGTCGAGTTAGCTGGTTTCGAGTGACTTACTGAGAGGACAAACTCTACCATATTGTGATCGCTATTGCCCAACCGTTCTATTATTTGAAGATCAGTAATTAGCCTATCATCCGTAGTTATTACTAAATCTAAAATATTGTCCAACCTCATAGGTTCCCCAACCTTTTGAATAAAAAAGCTATCCTCGAGAAAATTAACTAAACGATTACCTTCCGCGTCTCCCTGCATTGTATCGTAATTTACGTTAGCGCAATTAAAGTCATCCATAACTAAAACCTGCTCACTACCGATTATTCGCTTTAGTTCACGATATAACGCTTCGTCCGTATCAGCTGTTTGATTAGGGGGCTATATATAACCGCAACAAGTTTGAAATCGTTCAATTTAAGTTCTGCTATAGTCGAATCTATCGGTTCTGGAATTGTGTGCTTTACTTCTATAACGTTCGCTATACTGTATTATCTTTGATATACAACATAACACCGCCTCCTCGCCTACCTATTCTGTTTTTAACAAAAAGTCTATAACCTTTAATTTGATACTCCCCTACAAAGTCACGAGTTTCAGTGCTAAGCCACGATTCATTTATCGCAATTATATCATAGTCTTTACAAGCAATTAAAGAAAAAAATTCGTTTATTTTATTTCGTAGGCTACGAGCATTTAAGGATAGAACCTTCAAATTGTTTGTAATTGCGACAACTTCGCGAGCGCAGTGGAAATTTATGGAATTTACGCTGGGGCCGTTCGAGTTACGGCAGCCTGAAAAGAAGAGACAGTATTATGAAATAGTCTTCCTAAACGCGCAGCTCCTACGTCATTAAGATGAAGTCCATCTCCGAGGAACAAGTCCCTCCTGCCGTAGAAATTGTTCCAAAAATTCGCAAAATGCACTCCTTCCTGTTGGCAAAGAGACTTTAGGTTATTGTTAATATATATATATATTTTTTATTATAATATGAAATATTAATTATATATCCCATTAGATATCCTATTAATATCGTATTAACATATTAACATATCCTACTATATTCATAGTGCATTAAACTTTTGTTTTAAATGAGAATCATGCTTTGAGAAATACCCGCGCGAGTTAAAATATTCATGTTAAATAACTGGTTACAGGAAAATAACTGGCGACAATTAGATGTTGGTTTACTATTATATGCTGACCAATTGGAAAGGTTAAACCAATCATGTTATTTTTGCACTAACCGATTTAAACTTACTGCCAAGGAAATAAATAACCAAGTGTAATCATAGTATGGTTGTATCAGTCATGTGGGTTAGTTCGTAAATAGTTACCTTGTGTGTAATTTGGTTGAACCCTATATTGAAAGGTACATCTTTTGTGAACTAAGCGTAGACACTTTAATTACACACACACACACATTTATATATATATATATATATATATATATATATATATATATCAGTGGCGACTCGTTACATTTTTGTTCAGGCATGCAATGTTATGGAATGGAAGAAAAACATCCGCCTAACCCTCTTGCCCAAACTTTGCATATTGTTTACATAGAACTTAGCAAGTTAAAGGTGTTTTACAAACTTTTGGGGACCTCTTTGAAGGAAAGTTCATTTAATGTTAGGCTTAAATATGCGAACAAAAAATTAGACATATTTATATATAGTAGTTACCGAATTGATCTAAAGAAAAATACAAATTTAAAATTTACCTTAAATAATTGTGAAGCATTATTTGAATTGAAATTCTGCTCTCCTAGTTTTCCTGCAAAATTCTTCGATGACCAAATTGTAAAAGTACTCTCGATTCTCCATAAGCTTCTTGAGGAAATTTTTTTCAATTGAAATTAAGGCAAGATTAGATAGCCTTTCTTCACTTTGGGAACTCCGTAAATAACTTTTAATTCTTTTAAGCGCAGAAAATGATCGCTCAACACTTGCTGTCGATATTGGTATAGTTAGAATCAAATTCGTCAATTTATATATTTCCTTAAGACCTTTGTGCATTTCGCTTTCCAGTAGATATTTTAGGAGCTCAGCAACATTCTTTTTGGCAAAAGATTTGTGCGAATATAAAACACACAATTCAGAACGGAGACGAGGAAACTCAAAAAATGAATTGTAGCTTCTTTTCAAAGATTCAAAAGCTCTCTCTGGGAAAGTAACATCATAGAACTCAAATTTTTTGCAATCTAAAAGCTCAATGAATTCCAATTTTTCCATTGAACTGAAACGCTCTTTCATTTGAAGAAGTATATTATCGAATATTTCATGAAATAGTTGACTATACTTCTCTTGTGGAGAAAGACTCTGTTTCCTTTTACATACAGGTTCACCACATCTTTCTGTTATCAAGTCCCACATATCTGCAAATTTTGTATCCCTTATTTGTTTGATTTTTTTCATAGTGCTTTCAACGGTGATTGAGCTATACACAATATCCATAGATTTTGTTTGCAGCACATTAAATAGATATTCAGTAAAAGGAAAAATTGAAGAAAATACTTCTAATAAAAAATTAAAATCGAAAGTATCGATACCAGCAAGCAATCCGCGTGCACTATTTTTTGTTTTTTCATCAAATTTCTTTGGGTTTTCAAGAATGCTTTTTAAAAGATCTATTATATCTTCTTTATTTTCCTTAACTCTTTCAACTAGACGAGATGAATAGTTCCACCGCGTTGGAGCCAGTTTAGGGAAACGCTTTCCAACAACTTTGTCAAGCATTGAAGTTCGCTTAGTTGAACTGCTGAAAAATGATGACAAACTTCCTAATACTGAAAAAAAATTATTACATTCGGAAATTTCAGCGACAGCTTGGGATAAAACAAGGTTAAGTTTATGGGCGTAGCAGTGAAGAAAAATAGCCTCTGGTACAGTTTCTCTAATCTTTGTTTGTACTCCATTAAGATCGCTCCCCATAACAGCAGCACCGTCGTAGGTTTGAGCAACTAATTTTTTCAAACAGCCCAGTTCACCTAGTTGCCTTATAGATAAATCAGAAATCGCTCCTGCACTTCTATCATTGCTGACGTCATTGAATTTTATAAATCGTTCACAAATCTCTCCATGTTTATTAACATAACGAACAACAGTAGAGAGTTGAGAAAAACAGCTGACATCAGATGTTTCATCTAATAAAATCGCCACATACATGCAGTCGATAAGCTCACGTTTTATTTGTTCTAACATAACTGCACTAATAGATTGAATTATGTCATTCTGAATAGCAGATGATGTTCCCTTAAAAACAGTCGCAGTTTTTAAATGGTTTTGAAGCTTTTCATCGAATTCTCCCATACAAAATACCAATTCAATATAGTTACCCCTATTGTCAGCGTTTTCTTCTTCATTGTGACCGCGAAATGCTAATTCTTGCATACCTAAAAAACATGTTATCCTAATCAAACGTTTCAAAATTTCTCGATTCTTATTAACTTCTTCGTTATGTCTGGAAATGGCAACTGATTTCTGCTTGTCGAGTATTAAATCAATTCTTTCTGACTTTCCAAATGTTTTAAGATCAACAAATGCATTTATGTGAGCAAGAGATTTTTCATGGCGAGAAATTGCAGTATGTAAATTGTTTAAATCGTCGTATCCACGACTAACAGAATTCCACACAGAGTTATCTCTTGAAAATAGGAAACACGACCAACAGTACAATTTGTTATTTGAAATATTTCCACATAACCAGGGAACATCATCATACAGCTTAGGATTAAATTTCCTAGTGAAGCCTTTATTTTCTTTGCTTAAATTCAAATGTGGAATCGGTCTGCCATTATTCAATATGCGCTTTTTCTCATCAAAAGAGAGTGAGTAAAATCTTCTAGTCTTCAATTGATTAAACACATCGTCAGTCATTATGGGCACTACAATGCTATAATTTATTTAACTGATTATCCAAAATAATTAAAGCACAAAAGGGAACACCGAACACAAGTGGATGGCTTGCGGCGGTGGTACTGGAAAGAAGCCTAGTCAGAATTGCCAGATGTACTTTTTGGTGAATGCACCTATAAAACTGAATGCATGCCGTATTATTTTCATTAATTAAAAAAAATCAGAACAAAGCTTTTTAATTATTTTTAGTAAAAATATTAAGTAAATTTTCTAAGCATATTTTAAAACATATTGCCTTTTGAATTTAGCTATGAGGCTCAAAAAATATATCTTATGGATAGTGAGAAGTCTCCTTAAAAAATTGCCCAAGGCAAGGCGGTGTAAACAAAATCATGTCTTATTTCACTAGACAATTAAGAACATTTTTCTGTACCCAGACTGAATTAGTGAAAGCTTTAGATACAAGTATTTCGATCTGTGTACAGAAAAATGTTCTTAATTGTCTAATGAAATAAGACATAATTTTGTTTACACCGCCCAATAGCCAGTACATGCGTGATTGAAGCCTTAGACTATTTTTAGTTTCTGAAAATTATTTTTGTCAATTATAATCCTTACTTAGATCTGAAAAGAGAACATATGTAACACATGCATTGCATGCGTTGCATTCATTAAGAAATCGCCACTGATATATATATATATATATATATATATAGAGGGGTGACAAGCTTGACCTTCATCAGAGAAATTAAATGTTGATAATAAAGAAATTACTGATGATACTGCTATTGCAGACTCTTTAAATGCACATTTTACTTCAATAGCGGATAAGCTTCGCTCACAATTAGTAAATCATGATCACTCACCTCTAGAATATATGCCACTCAGCCCACTAAATTCATTTTCTTTTGTTCCTGCTACCTCTACTGAGGTCCAGAATATTATTGGTAAATTAAAAAATACAAAAAATAACATTCATAACATTCCTGTACCTATATTGAAACTTGTTAAAGAGAAGATATCTATAACTTTGGCTAAAGTTATCAATCAAAGTATTTCCAAAGGAATATTCCCATCAATGCTAAAAACAGGTTGTATAACACCCCTTTTCAAAGGGGGTGATCCTACACTAGCAACAAATTACAGGCCGGTGTGTTCATTATCTGTGTTCAGCAAAGTTTTTGAAAAAATTGTAAAAAGTAGAATGCGGCGATATTTAGAAGTCTACAATTTATTATCTCCAAATCAATATGGCTTCCGTAATAATAAAACAACGGAAATGGCTATTTTAAATCTTATGGAAAATATAAATATAGCTAAGGAGAACAAAGAAATAATAATATCAATATTTATGGATTTGAGTAAGGCGTTTGATGTAATAGACCATAATATTCTACTTAATAAATTATATTGTTACGGCTTTAGAGGAGCAATCAGTGATTGGTTTAAGTTATTTGTCCAATAGATATAATTTTGTATCAGTAAATAAGGTTTGCTCAACTAAAGCGCTTGTCAAACATGGTGTGCCGCAGGGCTCATTTCTGGGTCCACTGTTATTTTTATTATATCATATATAAATGACCTTCCACGTTCATCTGATATGCTGAACTTCATAATGTTTGCAGATGATACAACTGTCTCTTTTTCTTGCAAAGATGTTAATACAGCTAAGAATATATTTCATTCAGAATTCATCAGTGTAATGAAATGGTTGACTATCAATAAACTCTTCCTAAATACCAGTAAAACAAATTTCATGATTTTTACTAATAAAAGAAATGTATATCTTGAACTTAATGTTAATGAAATCGCCATAAAGGAGTGTACTGTAACAAAATTTCTTGGTGTAATGCTAGATAAGAATTTACAATGGAGTGATCATGTAAATTATACCGCGAAAAAGATTTCAAGGAGCGTTGCTATAATGTTTAAACTTAGAAATGTAGTCCCTAAACAAGTTTTATGGACTCTATCATACTCTTGTTCTTCCTTATATAACATACTGCACCCTTGTTTGGGGAAACTCCGCTAACGACGCATTAAATGGTATCGCAGGGACGTAGGAACATATTTTACATTGGGGGAGCCAAGAAGTGACGGTATGGATAATTGTTGTACATTGAATACACCAATATTTAAACTTATTTGGACTATATTCGACCATATTAAAAATCAAAGAAATTAATTGAAAAAATCTATATTCATACCTATATATACAAAATATCTGCTATACATAAATTGTAGAATACTTATAATCGGAAATTGCACGAACAATCTAGGGAAGATGCATTTATCATGCACTTTTTATCATGTTCACGTACTACACGCTATGTACAACATACTACACGCTAAAATAGCGTTCATTAAACAGTAAACGACCCGAAATAATTCCTTCTTTCGTTCCGACTGGCAAATTCCAATGCAATGTTGTTCAGAGATAATTCGTCGGTTTTTTCTTGTAAATATTGAGCATCATGCAATGATTTAAGCGCTTTTGTGTCATAGTAGTCCTCATATAACTCTTGATGCGTCGTAGTACTGAGAATGTTCTTTCGGCAGTTGCTGTCGTTACTGGAGCTGTTAAGAACAATCGTAACAGTTTGTCCACTTCGCTCAACATCCTCTGGCAAACAGGTTGGGAACCCAGAGCATCGCAGTGTCTGAAGACTAGTTACCTGAAAAAATAAAAATTCCCATTAGTGGTTTCATTTTCCTTGTTGCACTTTTGCTTGAATATAAAAAATCAAATTTCAATTCAATTTTTGGGCTATGTTTCCCCATGTGTTGTTTCATTTTCTTTACAGGTAAATATTTTTCACTTGCTTTTTCGTTCTCGAACAATAATCTATTTTATGCTCGAATGATAATTTTAATAAAACGCAAACACTAATGACAATTATCTCCTTAATAGTCGACCAATCGAGAATATTATGCAGCATTGGAAGTTGAACGGATAATTTCTCGAAGTCGATATCTTTATGATACAATTTGTACAACAGAGTCACGAACTTTGTGCTCTTTTCCGTTAGCTGCAGACAGCAAGACGTTTTCGATGTTGACCAAGTCATAGAAATTATCCTGCTGAAATCTTCTGTTTAATTCTCCGCTCATAGTGTCGAGCACATCATTGTACTGCACTCGGTAATATTGCTTGATGTCCGTTAGTGATGTAGGTCACATCCGCATCCGCATCCGCGGAACATCCGCATCCGCGGAACATCCGCATCCGCGGAACATCCGCATATTTTATCGCATCCGCATCCGCATCCGCATCCGCACTTTGGACTGCGGATGTCGTGCGGATGTGGACCGTTGAGATAAAACGTCATTAATAAGCGGAAATTATCAAATTCTACTATATTAATAGAACTAGTTCATTGTGCGCAAAAGTGATGCAAGCGACAAGACGAGAGGCTGTTCTTGTATGAAGTTACTCTCTTGCAACCTACTTAGATCCACGTTACAAAGCTAAGTTATTTTCACCTAGTACATTAGAACGAGTTAAATCATCACTTGGCAAAGCAGTTGAAGAGCTTCAATCTCTTGAATCTGTCGCTTCGCTACCCACCAAAAGAATAAAAGTTTCAGTGACAGAACCAACACCTTCAACAAGCAAATCTATCACAGAATCTGTCTCTCAGTTTCTTGAGTCAAGCAGCAATGACGAGACCTACGCGATGTCAAAAGATGTAGTAAAAATGATCGAGAGCTATCACCAAGAAAAACGCCTGGCTGCATGTGACAATCCTATTAGTTGGTGGAAAAATACGCAGAATATCTATCCATACTTGAGTAAACTTGCAAGGAAACATTTAGCCTGTCCTCCAACAAACGTACCAAGCGAGAGATTATTTAGCAGTGCTGGATTAATATATGATGAAAAGAGAAACAGAATTTATTTGCAGACGAATTCACTAATTGATTTCTATATTAGTTAGATGCTTGATATTATTTTATATGTTCAGAGAAAAGTACAGCAATTATTGTACAATTAATCAATTATACTACATTATAGCTACAGCTCTCTCTATATAATAACTTATTATTATACGTTAAACACAACAAATCTCGAATATATCCTAAAAAATAACGAAAATGTAGACATCCGCATCCGCATCCGCGGATGTTGAAATCAAACATCCGCATCCGCATCCGCATCCGCGGATGTGAAAAAAATGACATCCGCTACATCACTAATGTCCGTATATTCATGATTCTCGCAGCCCGAATCTAATTTCTTAGGCATTCGCTTGAAGCGCGGGAGTATGGGAGGATCAGTGAGACAACTAGAGTCGTGCGTAACAGCCGAGTAGAATCTGTCAAACCATTCCTCGGAAAGGTATCGGCTGTAATGCTTCTGGCAAGCCACTGCAGCTTGCTGTGCGTCCTGTGAAGACGTAGACTTCGCTCGCAATGTCGCTGACAATTGCTCAGCAGGTGAAAATACCAGCAAAGCTAATCGTAAGCCAAAGTACGTTTGGAATTTTTCCAGCATTGCCAACACTCCACCTGCTCGGCGACTGTATTCGTCACAATTTTCGTCTCGATATTTCATTAATGTTTCTTCGAGGCTTTCGTAATTCTGAATGATGGCGCTGACAGCTCCATTTCTTACAGTCCATCTTGTTGGACATAATGGCCTCAGACCTGGATTTTCAGCCGGTTTGACCCTCTCGAACAGTGCTTCCCTTTCGGGTGACAGCTTAACTAGCTGTATAAGTTCGCCAGCAAAATCCAAGACATCTCTGATGGACTCACATTTTCGTGTAGCATCCCGGAGATTGAGGTTCAAACAGTGTGCTAAGCGCTAAGCAATGTACTGAAATCGCTGATGGTTCCTGCTCTCGAATCAACTTTGCCACACCTGATACGTGGCCTTGAAAGTTACTATGATAGCTCCATCATAGCCTTGCCCACGACAATCCGATAATTTTAATGTTACCGAGTGAGGGTATCTCTGATGGCAGACGTGATTGTTGACGCACAGATGTTTGGAATTTCCACTAGTGCAACTGGATCTTCATGCACTTGGTAGTGTATATCCACCCATCGTACGCAAATGACCAGTTGTTCATGATTAGAACAGTCTCTGGTTTCATCTGCCAACGAAGCATACCATCGAGCTGACTGTATATCTTTAATTACGTCTCACAGAACTGTGTGTGCTATCAGCTCAATTAATTCATTGACAACCTCTGGAGATGCGTATTGATTGTCGACAGCTTTTGAGTCAAGGTCCATACACTGGATCATAAGTTGCCGCAAGTTGCCTTCTCCTTCATCATGATCACGGAGGGCAAGCCCTTGGCGCAATAAATATCTCATTGCGTGCAATTGCTCTAACAAATTCTGCCGACGAGCTGCCTGTTGCTTACTGCTTTGTGTCGCTAACTGGTCTTGAATTGAAGGGTTTCGACGATTCGTATATGATTCCACAGCCTCTCTGTGGCTCATACAATTCTCGTGCTGCTTAAAATTTTCAATGGCTTTTTTCCAATTACAGTAGCCGGTTTTTCTGAATGCTGTCTCAGACTTAGATGACAATCTAGTCAACTTGTGATCTTCATTATATTTGCAATAAAAACAGAATACTTTTTTGAAGTTGTGCAGAGATGCGGCCAGCTGAAAGTACTATACCACGAAGGTAAAAATGTACGTCGTCGAGAGGAAAAAAAATCTTGCTGTAGCATTGATGATAGATTCTGAAGTGGGTTGTGATGGCTTGCACATTTGCATGCAGCAATCTGCATTGCAAGTGTCTTCTGTCACCTGGAAAGTAAATATAGAAAAGCAAAATGTGATTTCAGCGATGTCATTGTCATAAATTTGCAGTGTCATAGTTACACTCTTTTACTTATTTTCTTCTTCTTTGCTTTTTGTTGATGTCTTGTTTCAAATTTTGTTTTAGTTATACTTTTACTAAAGTCAGTTTTTTATTTTTCTATTACTCTATTTTAGATTCTCTTCTTTTTTTTCGTTTTCTGTTTTTAGTGTTGTGGTCAGTATTTAGTTAAATAAAAAAATCTAATACTTACATTTGAGATGAGCTGTGAATCAGAATCATCTTGGGGAGTTTTTGAATTGTGAGTTTGCAAATGTCTATTCGCTGAAGACAATTCAGAAGTTGACGAATCCGTTGCTACATCAACATTATCTGTTATAAAATTTATTTTTTTAGAATATTACACTTTGGAGATATGCTAATGATTGCCTATATTGTATACTAATATTGAACTTACTGACCCTGCTTCCTCTTTATACCACAGCTGAACAATGTAGTTTGTTGTTTTTCTATTTTCTTTCGCTTTTCATGATACATCTTGAGACCAGCTTGAAATATGTAAAATGGATGAATGATTTTTAATGTACTGTTGGTTTACGTCGTCGTCGTCGTTGGCCTAGGCAAGCTACGGCTTGGGACCGTAGCGCATCTATCCGGTATAGGTTAACCTGGATGATGTAGCCATAAGCACTGCCGCTAGTTAAGTGCCAACCAGTGATTATCTCACTAGCCGTATTGAGTCCGTTAGGCGAAACTACGACAGTACCAAAGGTGGAAAATATAACCTTTGGTTTTCTATTATTTATTTGCAAAATGGACATGGCATTAGATTAAAATAAATATTTGAATATAAATGATTAACTGACAATTGTGATATATAATTAATTATGTTTACATACAATAAAATAATATAGTATACATAAAATTAGTATTAATGTGGTTCACAATTGAATTATAATGGGGTAACTAATTTAAAATGAATTTATAACTATTCCGAAATTCAAGACGGTAAAATTAACATTTATCTTGAAACTAAAATAAGAGTATTCACTACACACTCCCCCACCAGAGAGGAAGTTCAAAGAGTTCCGAACGACACAGATTTCCGCTGAACCTTTTTGGTAGCTACTTGTACCTCACTTAAGGTTGATTCCAAAAACGCAGGCTTAAGACGATCGATAGAAACCTTGTCGACCTTGGAACCGCGCTGGATGAGAAATGATTTGCGCGTACGTCGGAGAACTTCATAGGGTCCGTCATATGGACATTGGAGAGGCCGTTTTGGGACAGGTACACGAACGAAAACGTGGGTGCAAGACTGGAGGGCTGGGGAAATAAAGATGTTCTGTTGGCTAGTCAATCGAGGGGGAACAGGCTGAAGGGACTGCATGTGAGAGGAAAGTGTTTGAGCGAATTCCGTAGGATCGCATGACTTATCCCCTGCAGTGAAGTAGCCACCTGGTAGCCGCAGTGTTGTTCCATAGACTAGTTCAGCCGCTGTAGTCTTCAGATCACTCTTAAATGCAGAGCGAATACCAAGCAACACGAGTGGAAGCTTATCCATCCAATGGGAGTCTTCGTGACACATAAGGGATGACTTCAGCTGGCGATGGAAGCGTTCGACGAGGCCGTTAGCTTGCGGATGATACGCACAGGTATGCGCATGTACTGTACCCAACAAGCTGGTAAACTTCTTCCAAAGCGAAGACTCAAATTGGCGACCTTGGTCAGTGATGACCTTTGTCGGCAATCCAAATCTTGATACCCATCCATGAAGAAAGGCTCTTGCAACAGTGTCCGCTTGGATATCAGGAAGTGGGATGGCTTCAGGCCATCTGGAAAAGCGGTCGAGACAGGTGAGCAGATAACGTTGGCCTTGAATCACTGGAAGAGGGCCAACAATGTCTACATGAATTACCTCAAATCGCTGGGATGGGGGCGGAAATGCGTCAAAGGGGGACCTGGTGTGCCTTTGGACTTTGGCACGCTGGCAGGCAAGGCACGTTTTGGTCCAATGTTTGACATCCTTCCGCATCGAGGGCCAAACAAAGCGAGAGGTAACCAGGTGTTGCGAAGCACGGATACCAGGATGGGAGGGCTTATGAAGATCCGTGAAGACTGCTTTTCTGTGACATGGAGGGACATAAGGGCGAATAGCAGCTGTTGATACGTCGCAATAGAGGGGCACAGACAATCCTGGCATACTCATTTTCTTGAGGGAAAGTGAGTGAGTGGAGTCTTCTCTGAGCAGTTCTTGTAGTTCCGTATCCTTATCTTGATCCTGTGCAATAGCATTCCACAGTGTAGAGCTGAGGGTAACAGAAGTAATCTCTATTCTTGAAAGTGCATCCGCTGGAGTGTTCAAGACACCTTTGATGTGGCGGATATCTGTGGTAAATTGCGAGATATAATCGAGTTGCCTGATGACTCTGGGAGAGTGGTTACAGCTGTTTTTATTGAAGACAGTGACCAAAGGTTTGTGGTCGGTAAAAACACAAAACTCTCGGCCTTCAAGGAAATGTTGAAAATGCTTCACGTTTAAGTAAATAGCAAGAAGTTCACGTCCGAAAGCACTATAACGCGTTTGGGCTGGCTGCAGCTTTTTCGAGTAAAACGCGATGGGTGCTTGTTGACCGTTAATGGTTTGTTCCAACACTCCACCGATCGCAACATCTGATGCATCGACCGTCAGAGTTAGGGGGCATCACTGATAGGAAATGACAGAGACAATGCACTATTGATAGCATTTTTGGCATTGTCGAACGCCTGTAAACTATCGCTACACCATAACAATTTCGTTACCTTGCGTTTGTGTGTGATCATAGCGTGTAGAGGAGCAAGAACACTGGCACAGTTTTTAATGAACTTGTGGTAATAATTTACTAAACCTAGAAACCGACGTAACTCACGCTGATTATTTGGCATTGGGTAATTTTTTATCACTTCACACTTGTCCTGAAGGGGGGTAATTCCGTGCTGCGAAATCGTGTGACCAAGAAATTCCAAGGTTGGCTGTGCAAACACACACTTAGATGCATTAATAGTAACACCGTATTGTTCTAAGCGTTGAAAGAGGAGTGAAAGATGTTCCTTATGTTCCTCTTCCGTTGAGCTGGCCACAAGCAAATCATCGATGTAGGCATAAACAAAGTCTAAGCCTCTGGTGACCTCATCTATAAACCTCTGAAAGGTTTGCGCAGCATTCCGTAGCCCGAACGGCATCTTCAAAAATTCGAATAACCCAAATGGTGTACAAACTGCAGTCTTGGGAATATCCGAAGGCTCTACGGGAATGTGGTGGAAAGCCTTAACGAGATCTATTTTACTGAAGATAGATTTGCCGTGGAGAAGAGAAGTAAAGTCTTGGACATTTGGTACCGGATATCGGTCCGGGATGGTTGTCGAATTCAAAAACCGGTAATCCCCACATGGTCTCCAGTCTCCTGACTTCTTCTGGACCAGGTGTAGGGGAGAGGACCAACTGCTTTTGGAAGGTCTTATTATCCCAAGATCCAGCATAAGCTGGAATTCCGATTTGGCAGCTTTCAGTTTGTCCGGGGCAAGACGTCTGGGTTTGTTTAAACACAGGGGGACCTTTTGTTGTAATGTGATGGGTAATGGTGTGTAATGGTATCACCCATCTGCATAGGTTGAAGAATTCCTGGATATCGTTGGAAAAGGCACTGGTACATGGAATTAGGGGGAACGAGGGAAAGTGCAGAGTTCGAGGCGTCCGGAAGGGCAACCTGTTTGGCAAGAACAGAAAGCAGTGTGGCCTGGTCGCATAAGCGTCGCTTGTCAAGATCCACCAGGAGTTTGAAATGCTGGAGGAAGTCAGCGCCGATTATGGGATGCCGCACTTGAGCACAGATGAAAATCCACTTGAAGGATCGGTGAAGGCCCAAGTTTAGTTCACGCGACTGAGTACCGTACGTGGGTATGCGTGAACCGTTAGCAGCGTATAGAGGCGGAGATTCCGAGTGCTTATGACCAGATTTTTGAGGAATACACTGACTGACGCTCCGGTATCGACCAAGAAATTGATACCAGAGTTCCTGTCCTTTATGAATAACAGGTTGGCAGTGCGAGTACTAGACGCCATTAGGACTCGCTGCTGGGGTTTTCCGACGAAAAATTGCAAGGGGAGATGCACTTCCTAGCCTTCTTTCCAAATTTCGAGTGGTAGAAGCAGATCTTCCCGGAACTCGAACGATACCTCTTCGTAAATCTTGACCGAGAATGGCTTCTTTGCCGTTGATTTTGTAGCAGAGAACAAACGTGGTTGAGTTGTTGACTTAACTCTTTCACTTTCAACTCCAGTTCCGATTGTGTGTTCACGTTGTTGACCGGAGCTGTGTCAATCTCCACTACCTTGTCGGCAGTTTCTGCTAGTTTATCAACTGGAGTAGCAGGATCCATAGTGGCCAAGACACGCTGAGCTGATGGAGGAAGTTTCTGCAAGAACAACTGTCTAAAGATGTCCTTATCGAAGGTTTGTGCGCGTTCGCCTAGAGCGCACTGCATAGCCCTCAGCATTTGAGTGGCTTACGGTCTCCAAGTTCTTCTTTTGAGATTAACTGATGTAGTTTCTCACGCTCGGAGACAGTGGTGCGGCGCAGGATGGCAGACTTCAGATCGTTGTACGGGTCCTCACTCGTGGAAGGAGATACGATGACGTCACGGACTTCAGAGATGATGCTCGCTGGTAGAGAGGACAAACATGATCGTATTTCGTCCTGCTAGTGGTGATCCTTCCCAAGTTGAATTGTGATTCCACTTGGTGGAACCAAATAAATGGATCACCCGGCCAGAAGACGGGGAGCTTTACGCTCAAGTGGGAGATGGCACCAGCGTCGTCAGGCATCTTCTCCTATGCTTGCTAACGTACAAGCAAGACGACAAGTTCCCAACGAAGGAGTGGAGTTGAGAACGAGCGCAGGCACAGAGCGCACGGGCAGGGGTGAGGGGCAGAGGGCACGAGCGACATTACAGTCTGGTCCTAGTCGCTCGGGTGAAGGGGGTGATGGGCACGAACGACATTACAGTCTAGTCCTAGTCGTTCGGGTGAAGGGGGGGGTGATGGGCACGAACGACGTTACAGTCTAATCCTAGTCGTTCGGGTAAAAGGGGTAATCCAGCTCCGGGGTCACCAATTGTTGGTTTACGTCGTCGTCGTCGTTGGCCTAGGCAAGCTACGGCTTGGGACCGTAGCGCATCTATCCGGTATAGGTTAACCTGGATGATGTAGCCATAAGCACTGCCGCTAGTTAAGTGCCAACCAGTGATTATCTCACTAGCCGTATTGAGTCCGTTAGGCGAAACTACGACAGTACCAAAGGTGGAAAATATAACCTTTGGTTTTCTATTATTTATTTGCAAAATGGACATGGCATTAGATTAAAATAAATATTTGAATATAAATGATTAACTGACAATTGTGATATATAATTAATTATGTTTACATACAATAAAATAATATAGTATACATAAAATTAGTATTAATGTGGTTCACAATTGAATTATAATGGGGTAACTAATTTAAAATGAATTTATAACTATTCCGAAATTCAAGACGGTAAAATTAACATTTATCTTGAAACTAAAATAAGAGTATTCACTACAGTACCAACAGCACTAAAATAGCATAGTGTTGCTATTTCTTACGATTTACGACAAGGAGAATTTTTTAAAGACCTATATAAATAGCTCAAATTGATAATTTATAATCTAAAACAACACAAACTTACATAATTACCAGATGAACCATTCACACACACACACACATATCCGCAGACACCAATGTTGAGCCGATAGACGCTTCAGATTTTACATTTAAAGTTGCCAGAATAACTAGTGAAATTAACTAACCATATATATTAAATTTAAAATTTTATTCAATGAAGCATAAAGGATTGAAATTAATTATTTTTCCATTATTTGTAATACTTTTGCAAATTAATATTATTGGATGTCATTCATATTATTGGGGGGCCCAAAACATATCTTGGCTCCCCCAATATTTTTATTGCCGGGGCCATGGCCCATGCGGCCCCCCCCCGGTTCCTACGCCGCTGTATCGTTGTCATCCAAAAATGAGCAATAAGGTTATTATCTGATGCTGATTTCCTTGATCACTCTAGTGCATTATTTAAAGAGTTAAACCTACTAAAGCTCAACGATATAACCAAACTGGCACATTTTATTTTTATTTACGAGTGTAAGAACAAAATCATTAATTTGCAATGGATAAATAGATATTTTGTAACTCATCAAGAAATCCACTCGTATCAGACCAGAAATAGATCAAAGCTTGTTATACCTCAATTTAAATTGTCTTCGTCTCAAAAACTACCCATGTTCATTGGATTGAAACTATGGAATGACTTGCATGCCGATATAAAAAATATTGTGAATGTAAATTTGTTTAAAACCAAATTGAAATCCCAATTAATAATGGCATACTAACAAAAATCTAGGATTAATGTCTACTAATATTGTTTAATATTGTCCATTAATATTGTTTAATATTGTAATACATGTATTAACTATTAATAAAACTTATTTACTTATTTATTTATTTATTATTATTAATTAATAGCAACTAGCTACTTATTTTTAATAAGAGCCCAGTAAAGCCTAAAGCTTAAGGGCCAAATTAAATAAGATAAATAGTCGAGCTTCGCAATTATTCATGTTATTGCAAATTGAAAAAAATTATTTATTATTATTAATAAAGGTTATTCTACCTATCTATCTATCTATCTATCTATCTATCTATCATTTCGGGCGCAAACAAAAACTATATATATATATATAATAATAACGTAGAATAATTTAAATTTCAGATATGTAGATGAATGGAAGAGCCTGGATGTTGATCAAGTGGTTTTTAATCCATTGAACAGTTACCACTTTCTACAAAGAGTTTCAGAAGAGTTTAAAGAAGTAGAATATTCTTTATCAGACAGCAATTCAGTAAAAGGTACGTCAGTGACTTTTAGTGCCGGATCCAGGAAAGGTGGAGCCCCATGAAAAATAGTGGCGTAGACCCCCTCCTCACATAGAAACGCTTGAAGGTCATTATTTTATTGAAAGTTACGCAATGAACTGTCGCAGACGCCACATCTTTGCCCACAAAAGACGCGCGGACATTACAAGTACATTACTTCATATATGTCACATGGACGGCGAGTATTAAAGCCCAGTACATGAAGGTCTCGTGCAGTTGCACGGAATGCGCATACCTACCTGAATCCGGTAATTGTGACTTCACGTAATTGTATAACCAATCCCGCGAAATTAAAGAGAAATAAAGGATTTTGAAGTTTAAGAAAGGTTACTTTGTTTAAGTTTAGGTCAAATTCAGCTTAAAATACTTTAAAATCAATCTCTCTCTCTCTCTCTCTCTCTCTCTCTCTCTCTCTCTCTCTCTCTCTCTCTCTCTCTCTCTCTCTCTCTCTCTCAATTCCATTTAGTTCCATTTTATTCACATAAATATATGAGATTAATTAACCTTTATATTCTATTTATACTACGCACAAAATTATCAGACTTCATTGCTTGAAACACGCAGTATACAAGCAGCGGCAATGTGGTTTTTTTTTTAATGAAGGAAGGAAGGAAGGGCCAAGGGCGAATGCCCCCCCACCCCTCCATACACCATAGAAGAAGAAGAGCCGAAATAATCCAAAATTTTTGAGATACCCGGACACTTTGCGTTATTATCATCATATTATAGGCAATTACGCCATACCATCTCATAATGCTCAAGCAAGGCATATCGAAAATAAAAGATAAATAAAATGTACAAGCTTCGATATCTTTTAATTATGAATTCATATAAATAAAAATCAGGAGTACTGAAAAATCAGGAGTACTGTATTACAACACTTAACACTCATCTGTGTTGAAATACAAATTATATATAAAACCACGCGTGACTTCAGTCTAATTTATATGATATTTTTCTAAATTTTTGGTTGATAATAAATTAGTGACGAGACCCAGAAACTGGTAAAGCGCTCAGACCCACATTAATACGGCCCCTTGTACTTTATTATTATTATAACCAGTATCATCGGGAGTAGAACACTCGATTTTTGTGTTTTCACTTCGCTGCTTATAGGGAAACAATATTACCCACTATACTACGAGCGCTGGCGGAATCTTTGGTGAATATTGTAATGTAGAGGTATACAACTTCAGAAAAAAGTTCGCCTAGAAATAAAATTTCTGAAAAGCATAAAAAATTACTAAGTGGTAATACTATGCTTTTCTTTGGATATTATTATTATTATTATTATTATTATTATTTATGACTAATAACATATCAAGAAATAAAATCCAATCATTAATGATTAGTAATGGCTTTATACTTTTTAGACATTTCATGTTTCTAGGCGAACATTTTTCCCGAAACCGTAGGTACTTGTTCATAAATTGTTTTATACCGCAAACAGTATACCAATGTCTTTTCAGTTTTTGACCTTCTAAGTAACGCTAGAGCCAGCTTAAAAGTTCCCCTAGAATCGGATGTTAATGGAGCTGCTTGGGCTTTAGTGAGACTTCAAGATGTTTATAATCTCACTATTGATGACTTAGTGCAAGGAACAGTTTATGGAGCAAGAGCTGCCAAAGGTCTTACAGGTATTAATGAAAAACGGAAAAAGTATAATATACATATACTATGTTGGTATACTTCCTCTTCGGTGTTATCTTTTGTACTATTCACTCCCTACATCACCTCCTCCTGCTTCATCCGAGTTCCGATCTTTTAGAAGATACTCACGAAGTGTTCCAGATTTATTTCATATAATACTGAATCTAGGTTAAACTAGGTTAGGTCAGTTTAAAATAGGTCCAGGTGGATCAAGTTAAATTTGCTAAGAGCCAATTCGCCGACCTTGTGCCAAATTTACTCCTACCAGTCTTTTGCTTATGTTGAGCATATCTGCCCATCACTCCCCTAGTCCTTCTTAACTGATGCGTAATTTCATACCAATAAATGTCCTACCAAAAAAATTAGGAGCTATTAACTATGTACTATAGCGGAAGCAATCGGTACAAAAGATAGCACCAAATAGGAACTACTTCAGTAATATATATATATATATATATATATATATATATATATATATATATATATATATGATGAAAATAACTACGAAGGAAAAAGAAAACGCGAAATAGTGCTCAAGCGCTTTCGTCTAATCCTGAGGATATCATTAGACGAAAGCGCTTGAGCACCATTTCGTGTTTCCCTTTGTGGTTATTTTCATCATAAATATTATTCACGCGTTACTTTCGTGAAATAATTTTCACACACACACACACACATATATATATATATATATATGTGTGTGTGTGTGTGTGTGTGTGGGTGTGTATATATATATATATATATATATATACTGTGTATATATTAGTGAGATAGATAATGGCGTTTTCGAAGTTGTATTTAATAAGAACAAAAGTATCTGAAAAAAACAATTGAGCTACAAAATACTTCGTTTTACTTAACTGCATTATAATTACTGTTAATATTTTTTTGTTTTTTCTTCTCAGCCAGTGACTGTTTAAGATTCGGAGAACAAAGTTTTCAGAATCTTGAATTTGATTTGAGTGACAAATGGACTCAGAAAGGAATTGAAATGATTGAATCCAAGAAAAATATTTCCTTGAACGAAGAAATAAAAGTTAAAAACATCAGAAAAGTGTTGGTCAAAAGGAAAATTATGGTTTGTTGCGAATGTGAGGTTGATATCGTAATATTAACTAATTTTAACAAAATTACTATACAGAGTAATCCATCGCTACTATTATGATGATAGTTTCATATATTAACTTTATGAAGTTTAAATTTCACTTTAATAAATCTATTTTTTTTATTTGTCTAATAATAATGTGTGTATAGAATATTTACTTGTACTTTGGGAAGCCTAAGTAAGATGGATTAGGCCCTATTCGTTGACTTTTGCTGACTTGAAAAAGGACATCTTGTATCGGAAGTTAAAGAAAATAATTATAATTGGCTTTATGTTCATTAGGCTTCAAATGCTTGTTTAGTTGAACTGGTGACATGTTGGCACTACAGTGCCAATTGTTCATGCTTCCATACTGATTTACTATAGCTTAGAATTATAATCTTTCATCGATGAAATTTTCATGATTAAACCTCTAGAAGTTTAGAGGTTTACTAAACAAATCGGAAAGATACTTCATAAACACATGCTTTCCGAGTTATGTTAAGATAGGTTAAGTTAAGGGGAATGCTAATGTGAATTACGTCGGACGTAACTCCTCATTTGTGGCACTCTTCCAGCGAGGTTTGGTAACAGAAATAGCTCAAAAATCGAACGATCAAGTCGTGAAACGCTTTTCTGGTTTAGGAATTCCAACAAGTTTTCAAAAGACAATTCACACCGGAGCTGAAGCAAATGCTCAACTTACAGAAATCGAAGATAGCTACAGGAGGCTCTGTAGAGGAGAAAATTTCCAGGTTAGATTTGAGATTATTAAACGATTTTTTTTTTTTTTTAATATTCATATGACACTGAAAATTTAAGTTCCTACAAGAAAATTTAATGCTAAAAAGGTGAGACAATTACTTTAAGCTTTATTTCATTTTCAGTCAATTGAACCAAACTCGCAACGCATAAACAATAAACATACGAAAACAAACAAAAAACAAGAAAAAACTTTATTCGTCCACAATAAATTATAATAACTGCTTTAAGGGTAAATCTTAAGGAAATCTCATCACCTGCAATAACTCGCTTATAATGTATTTGCACAAAAAACAGTATTCTTGAAAAGTATTATATTGTTGTGTAGATTAGGGTGTTCCACTTATGACCTTTTTTTCCAGATCCATTCAACATACCTTTTCTCCTGTTGGAAATGGTTCACTTTTACTAAATATATCAAAAAAAGATTCAATTTAACAATTTTTCGGTCCCTGACCCACCCCTGAAAATGGAGCCCCCTGAAAATGCTAGAAATACCCATTTTTTTGTATTGTGATCAACCTAAATGAACAAGATTTTTGTCAAATATCAACATATTTGATATAAAAAGAAAGGTAATTCGAAGCTTTATTCAGTAAGGTACAAGAAACAGTAGTAGGGTGTTAGCGCCCCCCTTAGAGCATCATCCCAATACAACTCTGCAGCGATGGGCCTCGAAAGGATAAGACGAGTAAGAACTTTATTCATCTTACCGAATCGAAATGGGAACAACTTGGTTAACATTAGGTTAAAATTATATAAATTAAAATACGAGGGTAATTCAATAAGTACCCGCACTTTTTATTTTCGCAATTTTATTTTCACATCTGATACATTATAAACACATCACTTCTCAACACAGTCTCCCTGTTTCTCAATACACTTAGTCCAGCGATCTCCAAGCTTCCTAATGCCATCACAAAAGAATGTTTTGCTGTGTGCGTAACCAGTCATGCACCGCCTCCTTCAGGTCATCATCGCCTTGGAATCGCTGACCTCTCAAAGCGTCTTTTAGTGGTTCAAACAGGTAAAAATCCGAATGTGCCAGGTCTGGACTGTAGGCTGGACGGTCGAGAACTTCAAATTTAAGTTCTTGAAGGCATTTTTTAGTCTGTGCGGCGGTATGAGGGCGCGCATTGTCGTGTAACAAAATAACGCCTTCCGACAATCTCCCTCTCCGTTTTGTGCGAATTGCTTGCTTTAATTCATTCCGAAGCATGTCAGAATACGATGCACTTGTTACTGTAGTTCCACGCACGCTCTAGATAATGTTCAAGGATAGGGCCTCGTGTATCCCAAAACAGTGTTAGCATAACATAACTCGGAATGAGTTAAAGCAAGCAATTTGCACAAAACGGAGAGGGAGATTGTCGGAAGGTGTTATTCTGTTACACGACAATGCGCGCCCTCATACCGTTGCACAGACTAGAAAATGCCTTCAAGAACTTAAATTTGAAGTTCTCGACCATCCAGCCTACAGTCCAGACCTGGCACCTTCGGATTTTTACCTGTTTGAACCACTAAAAAACGCTTTGATAGGTCAGCGATTCCAAGGCGATGATGACCTGAAGGAGGCGGTGCATGACTGGTTAACGCACACAGCCAAAAACATTCTTTTGTGATGGCATTAGGAAGCTTGGAGATCGCTGGACTAAGTGCATTGAGAAACAGGGAGACTATGTTGAGAAGTGATGTGTTTATAATCTATCAGATGTGAAAATAAAATTGTGAAAATAAAAAGTGCGGATACTTATTGAATTACCCTCATACTTTAAGCTTTTGACAATGTTAACAAAGCCCCATCGTTTTTCTTTTATTTATTTCTCAAAAATAAAACAAAAAAGATCTTTACCAATAACATAAGAAAATGAAAGTTAAAACAAAAGAAAGTAATCGTAGGAACCTTTTCCACTTAAAGCAATGAACAAACTTTTATTCGCTTGAAACAAAGCTTAAAATAAAAAACAAAAACAAATAATCTTAGTTACATTTTAACTTCAGAGCAGTGACCAAATTTTTCTTCGTCATGTTTGGGATTGCATGTCTATTTTGTTCAACGACCTGCAAAAGTTGTTGAAATTCACTTTCATCCTCACAATGCCCATGAAAATCTTGCATGAGCTTGACGCCACGCTCTGCCGTGTCATTTACTACTTTAGCAGACGAAATAAGGCCCCTCATTCTTTTAAAATCGTCATCTTCTTCCCATAATGATATGGGTTTTTTAATCCATTACCTAGATGAGTTGAGAAGTCTGAATAGGTACCAAGATCTTGGACCTATGAGGCGATGAAGTCTGACACCCTGCTTTAGAATAGGGAAGATAGGCTTACCTGGTGTGAACTCTTGAGGAGGATCATATTTTGTTAATTCTTTGGCCATCTTAACCTTTTCTTCATTATTAACAGAGCCAAACAAAGCCATGGGGACGAGCTCTTCACTCAAGTACCAATAATGACCTCGAAAAATGGCTAGGGCAGATTCGGCAACCTCACTGTCTATTTTTTTGTATTTTATCAATTCATTGTAGAATCTAAGATCATTTACAGGAACGTCGGATGATTTAGTACAGGACAACCAATATTTTCCATAAAAAAGGGATGTAAACTGACAAACTCTTTCAAGTTTTTGAATAGTGACATCATCGTAGCCAGCTTGGTGAGAGAAAGCATACATTGCGTGGTTAACCAAAGCGTGGTTAACGCTTACGATAGACATCGGGCGGTTGATGTAGTGTATTTAGATTTTCAAAAAGCGTTTGACACCGTGCCGCACAAAAGACTGATTGAAAAAATTAAGTCTCATGGAATCAGGGGTGTAGTAATAAATTGGCTAGAAGAATGGTTGCGAGGCAGGAAACAGAGGGTGGTCGTTGATGGAGCCGAGTCGTGTTGGGCTAATGTAGCGAGTGGCGTTCCTCAGGGTTCTGTATTGGGCCCCTTGCTTTTTCTTATATATATTAACGATTTAGATGTCGGCCTAGTCAGTACAGTTTCAAAGTTTGCGGATGACACGAAGCTGGGTGGTAGGGCGATTAATGACGAAGATAGAGGTAAAATTCAGGAAGATCTGAATAAAATCGTTGATTGGTCAGTCACATGGCAAATGAGATTTAACGTGGATAAGTGCAAAATTATGCATATAGGTTCGCGTAACGGTAATTTTGCGTATAGTATGTCAGGGAAAGATTTAACAAGCGTAGAGCAGGAAAAAGATTTAGGAGTTATAGTCACTGGTGATTTAAAAGTAGCGAAACAAAGTACAGCGGCGGTCAATAAGGCGAACAAAGTGTTAGGTTTTATAGCTCGAAATTTTGAGTACAAATCGCGCGATATTATAGTTCCTCTTTATAAATCATTAGTTAGACCCCATTTGGAGTACGCGGTCCAATTTTGGAATCCGCATATGCGCAAAGATATAGACAAAATCGAAAGAGTTCAAAGACGAGCAACTAAGATGATTCCGTCTCTTAGGTCAAAGTCGTACGAGGATAGGCTTAAAGAATTAAAATTGACTACACTCGAGACTAGGAGGTTAAGGGGTGATCTAATCCAGGTTTTCAAAATTATGAATGGGTTTGATAACGTAGATAGAGATAGCTTTTCGAAATATCTCAATATAATAGGACTAGAAATAACGGGTGTAAGTTGACAAGTAGAAGGTTCGAGACAGCAGTTGCGAAAAACTTTTTTACGCATAGAATAGTAAATAGCTGGAATAGTTTGCCGGTAGAAGTAATTAGTAGCACGTCTATAAACATGTTTAAGAATCGATTGGACGCGCATGTTGATAGAAAGGGTATAGTTTAAGGTAGTAAAATTAAGGCTTTGTGGGGATAGATCCCACAGCTCAACACAAGTGTTGTGGGATATATGGAGGCAGCGTCTTGGGTTAGGGGATACTCTCTGTCCTTACACACCCCATTTAAAGAGATTCCTCTGCCGAGCGGTGCCCCCCATAGTACTGTGAGGTATTGAAAAACTCATGATCTTCACTTGCCCCACAAACACCTTTAAATGGGAGACCCATAATGGGTGCACACACATTTCTACATTACTGTACAGTCTTTACAGCCACACCTACACTTTTCCTCGTATGTGTATACACAATACACGATTACGAACACAGTTAGGTAGACCAGCCATGAGTGGATCCTAGGGTCTTTGTTGGTCTGAAACATTATAACATTATAACATTTTATTGGTGTAAAGGATTGAAACCATCCATCTTGCATGATGGAAGGCTCCTGGCTTAATCCAATGAATTCCTCTGGAAAGCACATCATTCAGAATGAGGAGAATTGTCTCTGCCAATTCTCCATAGTCATCGCGAGGAAGGGAACTCTTTTGGTTAAGAATATCATTCATGAAACTGATGCTGGATTCTCTCATATCTCTTAAATACCTATCTTTTATTTCAAGGTGTCTGTGAGGCAGTTTAGTGTCAATATTTTTCCAAACACTTTCTCTAAAGTTCTTGAAGGCTTCATTTTCAGGTGAATTAGTGTTATTTTTTATTTTATTGGGTTCAGAATCCCAGCTGAGCCCTGAATGGCCAAGCTCTGAAGGGTCAGTTTAACCTACAGCCCAAGTTAAGCTAGACTAAAAATTTACGGACTTTGAGGTCCTATTAGGTCCTACCTCAGGGTTGCTGACTCGATGTGGGCCTACCTTAGGCCTCAGTTATATAAAATTTAGATAAAAAACAAAAGAGGCACTATTTATGGTCTTCTTTCTAAACCTTGCAACAACAACACAACCTGCACCATTGCACGATGCAACACTCTTGTATCTAAACAACCAAACTGAATTGCAAGAGAGCTCTCTATAAGACCACGCCCTGTAAGTGCCGCATTCAACAAACGAGTAGGAAGAACGCGCAGTGCCCCAAAAAAATGATGCCACAAGAGTGCCTAAACAATGATGCCACAAGAGCCCAAAAATGCTACCTCTAAATTAAGTGAATTTTTCACTAACCTTACAATTATGAGATGGATATATATACACCTTAACTTAATATATACAAGCAATGCTGCATCAATCAGCTTAGTCATCAATCATATCGCCTTGGGACAACACTGGCTCTTCTTCTAGATTTTCTAACAATTAGTTTTGCCAAATATTCTGATGTAGACAGTAGCCAAAATCCTTTCAGAAATATGATGACGGCATGCCATCCACAGTAATTTTTTTCGAAGAAGTTCTTCCACCTTTTGGCATGCACCTTTTTTCCAGCTGGTGTTTGAGGCAATTGTATCAAATACTAGCCCATACACATTGTCTTCTAGCTTCCATTCTGAGATGGTTTCAAACACGCTTGTTGCTTGAGTTGATCCGGTACTGTCTTTGATTTTTGCTACGTAGAGTAATTTCTCAAAATCATTTTCCCCAGTAACTAGTATTGCCAATCTTTCCTCCTTTCCACCTGATAAATTACAGATCATTTTGCTATCCCAATGGATCAGAACATACTGGGGAGGAACGAAATCACCTTGGATGTCCTGCCACGTTCTTTTTCTTGATATTGTAGCTGCTCGGGCTGAAGTAGTTTTTGCCACTCTGCGGCGACAACTGATGCAAAAACTGTACGTTGCCTTATGGAGCGTCCAATACGATCTGCTGTGTTTGATACTAGTGTTGATTCGAGCAAACTACTTGGTCTTGGGTTTGATGGGCCTGGCTGGGGTTCTGGAGAATATTCTTCGCCCGAAGAATTATCTGTGAGACTGTGTCATCACTCTCAGTGATGGTTGGATTGCCTGATCTCTTTTCCAATGCTTTTCGTTCAGCTTCTTTCATTTGTCGCTTTCTTTCTTCATCGAATCTTACTTCTTTCCTTTGCACTTTTGACACATAAGCTTTATCTAAAGGGCCAAGACACATCTTCCTCGCCCCTCTTTGGTCTTCTAGGAAATTTATGTCCTCTTTAATTTGTTCCTGAGTTCTTATCTCATAAAATACGTTTTGTGTAGAAATATCAAACAGATCATTCAACTGACCCAAGTAACTTTGTTTTTTGGTTTCATAACATGTAGCTTTTTTGCTCTTTATTACTGTTTCATGTAATTTTATCAAGTTTAGTAGCATGGTTCGTGGGGTTTTATGTCTTACGACATCCTTTGATGGAATGCCCGCCTTTTCCCAAATTGTTTGAACTTTTTTCAAAACATTCAAAAATGTTTCCCTCTTTGGAAATATTAGGGCCTTGCATTTGTTTTCTTCTGAGGTAGAAAAAATGCTTCGAAACGTCTCCTTTTGATGGCAGCATGCATCCATCCCTCTTGGCCACTTAGATCATCCTTTAATGCACCAAGCAAAGAGTCGAAGTTTGTTGGATTGTTTCTTAAAACTAACGAAAATATCACGAATTAATGGAAGTTCTTGAAAAACTCTTTACAGACATGTCAACTCACAGATTTTAAGTCTCAAACTCCCTTATGTGGGATATGTTTCCAGTTATGAAAATCGGGCAAAATCTCACGGATTTTCATACTTCAAGGTTGACGTCTCTCTCTTTAATGTTTTCATTAATCACTACATATTTAAGTAAAGTTATTTCAACCAAAGTTAAAAAAAAATACAAACAGCATTGATCTTTGTAAACTTTATTCAGGATACAAATATATAGAGCAGAAGAATTATAGCAACCAACTCAGTCCTGTACGCTAAATTATTATTCCATAACGTTAGAACTGTACAAAGGATTCTAGCTATTTACAAGGCTTACTTTACTTTTGGAAATTTTATGACGAAGACAGCAGTTCGCAGAAAAAAAAAAGACTTCCCGCAACTTTTTGTACATAAAAATATAATTTCACACACACACACGCACACGTATATATAATTTTCAGAAAACACTCTTTTTTGTTTTACAGGAGAATTATCATTATTACACAAGGCACCTCTCATGCGCACACGTCAAGGGAGATAAATCCCTGTACAGACTGTTGATGCCCTTCAAAACAGAACTGCTCTGGCCTGATCCTATCCTGGCCATTTATCACGACGTTTTAACTGACAAGGAAACGGACATCATCCGCCATTTGGCCTTCCCCAAACTGCAGACGACCCAAGTTCACTCTTTTACTAGCCACTCTGCCATGAAGTCTCTGGCAAGGGTTGGTAAAACGTACGTCTGCTATACGAGGAGTTTTTATGTGTGATTTTTATTTATTCACTAAATTTAACTAACTGAGTTTCGTAATAATTAAGTCCATTCACGCAATGTAAAATTTCCATTTGCCTGAATCGAGGACGTAGTGCTAAATTTTTAGTTTTATTTATTTATTTTATTTATTTATTTATTTTCCCACTAATGGAGAGTAATTTGTTCATCTGACGTTTGATTAGAACGACTGAGAAACTAAAATTATCATAATTGTTGTCATGTTTTACTTTTGCTCTCGTTGATCACCATATTAATTAATTAGTATCAGCCTGATAGTCGCCATATTGATCATCACCATATAGATCATTCTTCTTGACAGCACGCTTGTTGATTCTGTTGATATTTAAATGATTCTCATATTTTAGGGCGTGGGTGCAAAGAGGCGATAATCCCTTGGTGGATAAACTCTTGAAGCGAATCGAACACATGACGGGGTTCTCCACTACCTCAACTGAGGACTTCCATATTCTGAACTATGGAATCGGAGGTCATTACGATGTCCACATTGACTTCTTTGACCTCCACGCTGTAAGTACATCTACATCAATGATCGACTTTTTCAAGTTATTTGTGAGAAATGGGAAAGGGGAACGTTAATGGGCCCGTTGTCAGTAGAAATTTGGTGATGTACCCTTCCCACTAAATTCTCCAAAATTGACAATCTCATCGACTGAATGTCGCGATCTATATTAACCACATTTGCCGATTAAGTTAAGTATAGAGTTTTATTTTTACTTATTATGCTAGCCTAACCTACCCTATCTTACCTGACTTAACCAATTCACCTAACTCAGGCTACAAATGGATTTCATTTGGAACAATATTCAATCACTGAATTTGTCGGTTCTTAGAATGCTATTCGATTTTAGCTTTCATGCAGATGTTAAGATGTTGGTTACAGTTCTGTTTCTCCCATGCAAAATTAAATGAAAGACGAAAAAGGGATTAACCAACCAACCAAAACACAAAGAAGTAAATCTGAGAATTAAGAAGGCCATTTTCAAAATTAACTTTTAAAGAAAAAATAGGTTATTAACTAAATTAGCCCGCAAAAATTTAGTTCATTTTAATTCTTTTAAAATAAATAATTATTAACTTTAATTAATTGTGCGAATTTAACAAGTGTTTATATTTCGTTCAGTGAAAATAGATGTTTTTTAATGAGTTTTTTGGTTGATAATAATAATAATGAGACAGTAGGGCCAGAAACTGGCACAGAGCTGAGACCAAACTAATGCGGCCCATTGCTTTAACTCGAACCTTCTCCCCCCGACCTCAGTGTCTTCACTTAGCTTATAGGAGAACGGTGTTTCCCATTGAATTACGGTCCCTGGCGTTTGTTTTTTATGATCCTACATTTAAACGTGACGAGGGTGTCTTCAACATCCACTTTCAAAAATATTTTCTTTTCATGGAAAAAAAAAGAAGGAAAATACAGGGTGTCCCAGAAGTCTGGACTCGTAGGGAAAACAGACATTATATTTTTAAAGTGAAACAAACACATTTCTAATGTCAGTTTTACATATTCCAGGAAAGAAAATGCCCTGATAGGAGGCATGTCTATTATTTCACGAATATGGCTCCCTCTGGCTTTTTCCGGAAACGTATACTGAGCCATCAGGGTATTTTCTTTCCTGAAATATGTAAAACTGACATTACAAATGTGTTTGTTTCACTTTAAAAATATAATGTCTATTTTTCCTACGAGTTCATACTTCTGGGACGACCTGTATATTAATAATGATTCTGTGAATAGAAGTTCGTAGTTGTTAATTGTATGAGTTATCTTCCGTACTAACAACCAGGGTTATATAATACAGGGGACCTACAGCTTAACGTAGGATCCGAACCACGGGACGCTACATAATCTAGGCACAGAGGACGTTTATCCATCTAACTACTATATATACAGTATACTGGAACCCAATATCGCTTAACTTCGCTGATTTACTGGCAAGCGGTGTTGCGACATGACATATATATAGGGTGGATAGGCAGGTCACCCGCAGGTGGGTGTGTGTGAGTAACTAGGTATATCAATTTATAATGATCTAACTTAATCTGTTACTTATTCTATTCACTAGAAAAATATGAATGCAGAACATCATCTAGGAGACAGGATCACGACAGTTTTGTTTTACGTGAGTATATTTAAGGATGTCACATTCTCGCGAAGTTTCTTATTAGATTGGATGAAATTACATCGAAGAAGATGAAATACTTGTCTATGAATTACAGCTCGCGAGTGACTTTGTAAATGAGAATTAATTACTGTAAATAACATTCGAGGAAATGGTATGTTTGCTTATGTGATTTATTTGACGAAGGTGAAAAAGATATATGATGTATGAAAATGGAAGCCAGTCCCCGTACCTCAGTGAGTGACACCGTTTCTCTGTCAGCGAAGTGAGGACACAGGTCTCTGGGGTTCGAATTCCGATGATGGTGGTATTGATAATACAGGAGTTCACTCAATGGGCCGGATTAGTCTGGCCTAATCGCTTAGCAAGCAGTTTCTGGCCCCTTCTTATTGATTAATATTATAAGAAAATGATAATAGTTTAGTCATACCACTCGTAAATGAAAACTGAAAGAAAATTGCAATTTGAGAGAGTAACTATTTAGTTTTGCTTTAATTATTAAAATAATATGTACATTGTACAGTACTTACAATATGTTTCCTTCATTATCTCTTAAGTTACTGAGAATGAGTAGTACAACAGTCCTTTCGAATGATAAAAGGCAAATATGTAGAAACCGATTTATGTTAAACACAAAAAATGTCGATGAACTCCACAGTTTGAGATTTTACAATATATAATAAACTAGAAAGAATGTAATTTCGATTTATTTTCAACTTAATAATACCATTTCTTGCCACAAAATACAAAATCGAACACAACCGCCAATATTCTATGGATGTGATGTTCTCTTGAGCTATTTAAAAATATGTAATGTAATGTAATCTTTTTCTAAGGATTGTTATTTTTGTTTTGACCTTAGTTGAATGACGTTGAGGCAGGGGGAGCCACTGTTTTCCCCACTTTGAAAATCCGAGTGCCAGCTGAAAAGGGATCCGCTCTCGTCTGGTTTAATTTGAAAAGAAATGGGAAAGGAGATTATAGAACTTTGCATGCATCGTGTCCAGTTCTTCTTGGCCAAAAATGGAGTAAGGAAATAGTTCGATTAATTTCAGTTAAATGTAACATTCATACGCGACAGGAAACTCTCTCTCTCTCTCTCTCTCTCTCTCTCTCTATATATATATATATATATATATATATATATATATATCCAAACTTAAGACTAATGTCATTGTGTTTTATTACATAATTTGTAGGTAAGGAATAAAAAATCCATAAATCAGATAACTAATTTAGTATGTTTACTCAGTAGCGGAAATAATGAACATACATTCGTCAAAATCCTTTTGAATTTTGTCACTCGCAAATGGAAAGCAAAAAAAGAACAGTAAATTGATACATTCTGGCCAAAACAAATTTATATTTAGTAAAATGGCACTCTTGGCAACTCATTTACACACACACACACACACACACACACACACACACACACACATATATATATATATACCCATCCCCCTCATCGTAAACTACCGCTAACCACCATTCCCCCACTTGTTCATACTCATTTTCCTTCAATGAAGCAAATGTATTACACTGACACTGTGTATTTGCATAAAATGTAAAAAATCTTTAGGAGTTTCATTTTTCTGTCACGTGCTATAGCTCGAAATCTACGGGTTTCTCGACCTATGTTTACATGGTCTTTTTTCTTTACTTTTTCTCAAGAATACACCCTGCGATTTATGAAACGCATTTATGCATCACCCTGTACATATATAAATTTCGTGTATGAATGAATGGCTGGAAGTGCGATGAATGGCTGGAAGTGCAAATTTTCTTTTTTTCCAGTTGCAAATCTGTGGCTTCATGAATTTGGTCAAGAGTTCCGATGGCCTTGTAAGCTGGATCCAGAACAATAAAAACAGAAGACAATTGCCTCTAAATTATTATCGAAAATATTTTCAGAATTTTACTGGGTTATTTAACTTTAATTTATAATAAATTCTTTTCTACTTTTCGTATTACCATCATTAATAATGTTTAATGATTGCTTGACTTATTTCGTAACAGCGAAGGTCACGTGACATGAAGGGGACCAACAGCTTTACTACAACTGAACAGATCCAGCATCACTTGACCCCCCCCCCCCCACTAATCTACCATCAAAATTCTTCGCTAAATTACCTGTCTTTCTATTTTTTTCGTCTAGCTGCCAATCTATCTATCCATCAATGTTCGTGCCTTTTCATTAGTTTGATGTAGATATGATGCTCAAATTATAAAAATACATTTCAATTATACAAAAAAGTTAAACCTATGTAAATTTATTATAAAATGTGTATTAATGTTTAATATATAAATACTTAAAGTCTGCCTATCACGCGCGCGCACACACACACACACACACATACTGTGTGTGTATATATATATATATATATATATATATATATATATATATATATATATATATTATTAGATGGGGCAACGTATTGTCCGAATGTTTTGGTTCCTTATGCGGCGGAGTTAGACAAGGCTCCTTGCTCTCCTCCCCTTTGCTGTTTAAAGTGTATATTGATGGATTAATTACTTCTCTTAATGAGGCAAGAGTGGGATGCTGTATAGTTAACATGAGAATAAATAACTTGATTTATGCTGAGGGTATGGTATTAATAAGCGCTTCAATTAAAGGTCTGGATCATCTTATAAAAATCTGCAAATCATATTCATAGAACCATGACATTAATTTTAATGTTACTAAAGCTAAGGTTATGCAATTTCATCCTAAAAGCTCAAACTAAATAGCTAGTATTATTTTCAAAATGAGAGACGAACCATTAGAACAGGTACAAGAATTTAAGTATCTGGGTAAAATTTATCACCAGCTCCTCGAGTGACGACTCAGACATAAAGAAACAATATCGAAGTTATTGTACTAAAGCAAACATGATTATAAGGAACTTCAAATTTTGTACAAGCGAAGCTAAAAGACACTCTTTTTTTTTCATACTTTCTGCATGAATATTTATGGGCAGTAACTGTGGGTTAATTATGAAAAAGTTCCTGTAGAACTCTCAATTTGCTTTATAACAGATCCTTTACACTATCAAATGTCCTGCTTTGTCTTCTAAACTGTGAACTTCTTGGTATGAAAGTGTTTGTCTATAGCTCACTCCAAACTCCTGCGTTGGCTTTTCCATTGCGTGTACTTTTTATTTTTAGTATATTTTTTTTAGTACTACCTTTTGGAAGCTGCTGCTATTAATTTTATTTATTACTCGTTTCATTACGTGTACTGTTATTTCTTTATTACCTTAGTCCATTTTTGTTTTTAAATTTATTGTTTAATTACTGTACGAATAGTTGCATCGTTTCTTACTGTGATGGTTACTGTACTTTTTAATGGGATTTGTATCCTGCCAATAAACGTTATCATTATCATCAACATATATATATATATCCTCGCTCTCAGGGGCCGTCCACGTACGCCCGTGCCACCATAAGGATTTGGCCTTTGATACATAACGTTGAGTCTGACAGTTGTTTACACCTCTCGTATGTAGCTTGTCTCTCATCAATAAATTTAGTTTCAATAATCCTTCTGGAAAGAAAATTTAATCTAAATTTTTATTTAAAATAAAAATGAAATTCAGTTAATACCGATATTCCTTTAAATTTTATTTAAATAAAAGCTCACCTCGACAAAAAACCAAAAAGTAAAATAAAATGATTCGTTCAGTAGTTTCAAATCGTTTAATATACGAGTTTAAACTCTTAATTACAGTCACTGACACGTTACACAGTTAGTAAAGTTCAACAGAGTACAAAAGTTAGCAAAATTCATGAATTCCAAGTTCAACAACATTCACAAATGTGGGAAAATAAAATAACAAAAAAATGTTCTTTGCGCGTCGACTACTGAATTCTTATTCTGTCAGATTAACATATTTTCGTTTCTCTCCAGTTTTGAGATTTGAGGTGGGTCGAAAATTAAATTTATTCCAGTAATTCCAAGGATGGATCAATCACAAACGAGATTCCCGATAAGCGGTTTGGATTTAAGACGTTAACCTCTCTAAACTGAAGTAACCTCAGCTTAATATGTCTAAATTTGTAGTTAAATTAAAAAACAGTTTTTGATAATCTTTGCCTATGAATCAGTACTTAAGAAGTAGATGGTTCCTAGATGTAAGAATAACTTCGAGTACCTTTTTAACCTTGGCTCTAATCTAAATGGGTTTGGTCATATTCTTTAGAACTGTGTCCTGTCTTGACGATTCCAAATCTGAAATTACAGAGCCAAAGTTATGTTCAGTACTTTAATCACAATTTAATTTCTTTTTATGCTTTAAAAGTATTAAATCCAATGAAACTATAGTCAGGAATTGTTTAATAGTGGATGTTCAAAATGCTGTCATAAAATTATATTCACACTTTTCACATTGCCAAAGGATGGCAATGTGAAAAGGTTTACATAATGTTTGTGATTTACATAATGTTTGTGACTTACATAATGGTTTACATAATGTTTGTGACTATGCAGATAGTCAGTATAAGGATGTGTTATAAAATGTACCAACCAGATGTTATCCATATAGAGACTGTTAGAAGACTGACCAGCCCTTGAAGGGTACTTTTTATTAATTGGAGAAGAAGAGTACTCTAAATTTATTTGGGATTTGATTTCCGAGCATTGTGCTGTGGAGAACATTCATCTCCTTTAGAAGCTGTAATTGTGTTACAGTTTTGTTATAATGTGTTTCCAGGTGTTTTGAGGTGTTCCCAGAAGACATTTTGATGCTGGAGTGAAACTGTCTTCTACTGAACTACTGTATATAATGTTTTAAAAAGATTTTTTGCAGTAGTTGGAAACAAGATAAAGGTATAGAGTTTTTGGTTCTCAAACTGGACTAAACATTAAGAAAGTGTCCTACGTGCAATCAAGAACTTTGACTGAAAGCTTTAAAAAAAATTTGAGAACACCATACTGTAACTGTACAGAGAAAAACATTATAATTTTTCAGGTGATAATATCGTTCCTCACTTTACAAAGTTACCTCTGAAGAAAGGATTCAATATAGTAATCTTGTCATTTTTGTAGAGAAATTGTATTCACATAACACAGTTACTGATGTTGACAGTTTGTATTAAGTTACCCAAAATTATCAGGCACTGTCGTTGAAAAATGAGTAAGTTTGTTTTTAAAGTATCTACTTTCATTACCTAACCTGGTTTAGGTTAGGTAAAAGTCTACTTTGTTTTGTTTTGAGTATCCCTAGGTCAAAATGTTCAAGCAGAGAGTTTTTTTTCACTGATGACAATACTTTGGAAAGACCGACTCAGGTCTTCGGTTGAATTGATAAAAAGTGAACTAATGATATTACAATTTCAAATTGTCATGTTCTCAGTTTTTATCCTGCACTAATAAAAGTAGATTAAAGGCAGCATATATATATAAGCAAACAACCACAGGGAAAAGGAAACACAAAGTCCGAGCGCTTTCGTGATATATTCACATTATCAAGGAGGAACAGAAAATAGACAGAGATTACAAAGTAAATGAGTTAAATAGACAAGCAAAAAATTCACAATCGGCACCTCAAATTAAAGGCCTTAAAGCCCTCTAAAGATTTTTTCAATTGATAACATAATCTGTAGGCTGCTAAATTACTAAATATAAAAAGTATATAGATGAAATTAGACAAAAAAAAACCAATACAGATAACAAAAAATATTATAATGGTTATTAACGCTAATATTTAATTAAAGCAGGCAATTAATTGGCAAGAATTTAATGAAAAACAAATAGATAACGTAGATAACAAATAGATAACATAATCTGTAGGCTGCTAAATTACTAAATATAAAAGGACTATATGGATGAAATTAGACAAAACACCAGTACAGAAAACAAAAATTATTATAATGGTTCACTAATATTTAATTAAAGCAGGAAATTATATGTTAACAGTTCTTACAATAATATTTATTTATTTAACCAGGGCAAACCATTAAGGGGCAAGAATGCAGTCAAGAAAACAGTAGGCCCTTCGCCAGCTTTCTGACAATGCACGAATCTAATTTATACAACCCAGGATTAATATTAAGGACCAAATCCGCATTATTCTTGATCACACTTGATTCCAGTATATTTCTGCTAACAATAGATTTACTAAACCTTAATTTGGAAGCATTTTTCCAATCAATGGGATGATTAGTATCTCTTACGTGAATGAACATGGCGTTAGATTCCTGGCCACTTCTTATACTGTATTGATGCTGTTTAATACGTAACTCAAGGGTCTTACCAGTTTGGCCAATGTAAAATTTATTACATATTGTGCACGGGATTTTATATACACAACCATGTTCACTTAACGGGGAGTTCTTAATCAATGAATTCTTAATTACATCTAAATTTTTGAACGCAATATTTACATTAAAAGTCCTCAGCAGATTCGGCAGATCAAGGAAATTTTCTCTGAATGGTAACACTAAAACATTTTTTGTGTTATAAGGAATCTTATCCTTTACTTCGTAGAAGGTTTTCTTTGCCATTTTTAAGGACTTATCTATGCAGTTCTTTGGGTATTTTAAATCAAAAGCAATTTTGTATATTTTACTAATTTCGTCGTCAATGAACTCTGGGCTACAAATTCGTAGACCTCTTAGGAACAAAGTAGAAAGAACGGATCGTTTTACATTAATGTGGTGATCAGAATAATAATGTATATAGGAACAATTATTAGTGGGTTTTCTGTAAATATTGTACTTAAACTTTTTTCCAGACCTATATATTAAAACATCTAAAAAAGGGATCGAAGAATCTTTTTCTATTTCAACTGTAAAATTGATAGAGGGAGTTAAATTATTAAGTTTGGGTAAGAATTCATCGAGATTTAAAGTCACTGGCCAAAGACAAAGAATATCATCTACATATCTAAACCATGGAACATAATTTGGCAGAATCTTCCTTAATAACTTACTTTCAAAAAACTCCATATATAAGTTACTCAAAATGGGGGAGAGAGGGTTCCCCATCGCCATACCAAATTTCTGCCTAAAATATTCATTATTGAACACAAATTTTGATTCTACTATGCACAGCTTAATTAATTCTATAATTGTAGCCACAGGTAATGGCAAATTATGCTTAACCAATTCTTCCGAAAGAAACACTAATAGATTAAGAATTCACTGATTAAGAACTCCCCGTTAAGTGAACATGGTTGTGTATATAAAATCCCGTGCACAATATGTAATAAATTTTACATTGGCCAAACTGGTAAGACCCTTGAGTTACGTATTAAACAGCATCAATACAGTATAAGAAGTGGCCAGGAATCTAACGTCATGTTCATTCACGTAAGAGATACTAATCATCCCATTGATTGGAAAAATGCTTCCAAATTAAGGTTTAGTAAATCTATTGTTAGCAGAAATATACTGGAATCAAGTGTGATCAAGAATAATGCGGATTTGGTCCTTAATATTAGTCCTGGGTTGTATAAATTAGATTCGTGCATTGTCAGAAAGCTGGCGAAGGGCCTACTGTTTTCTTGACTGCATTCTTGCCCCTTAATGGTTTGCCCTGGTTAAATAAATAAATATTATTGTAAGAACTGTTAACATATAATTTCCTGCTTTAATGAAATATTAGTGTTAATAACCATTATAATAATTTTTGTTTTCTGTACTGGTGTTTTGTCTAATTTCATCTATATAGTCCTTTTATATTTAGTAATTTAGCAGCCTACAGATTATGTTATCTATTTGTTATCTCCGTTATCTATTTGTTTTTCATTAAATTCTTGCCAATTAATTGCCTGCTTTAATTAAATATTAGTGTTAATAACCATTATAATAATTTTTGTTCTCTGTATTGTTTTTTTTTTGTCTAATTTCATCTATATACTTTTTATATTTAGTAATTTAGCAGCCTACAGATTATGTTATCAATTGAAAAAATCTTTAGAGGGCTTTAAGGCCTTTAATTTGAGGTGCCGATTGTGAATTTTTTGCTTGTCTATTTAACTCATTTACTTTGTAATCTCTGTCTATTTTCTGTTCCTCCTTGATAATGTGAATATATCACGAAAGCGCTCGGACTTTGTGTTTCCTTTTCCCTGTGGTTGTTTGCTTATTAATAAGATCACGTGTTATTTTGTGGTTTTAGTGCATATATATATATATATATATATAATATATATATATATATATATATATATATATATATATATATATAGGCGCCTCGGTGGTGTAGTGGTTAGCGTCGCTGACTACGAATCCATCGGCCCCGGGCCGGCGCGCAGCAAAACCCAGCTCTTCATCCTTCCACACAATAAAGAAAGTGGTTGGTAGATAAATGGGTACCCTAGTTGGCCTGGCTATGTGCGATGGAGATCGCAATAGAACAACTCTTTCCTTCACCAGGAAAACGGGAAATGCTTCGAAAATGCGGATGACGCCTCTCTGATATACTCAAACAGCGATCCCGCATCCCTTAATGAAATGTTAAATACAGACGTCGCGATAGTATGTGACTAGCTGAAAGCCAATGAATTATCCTTAAATAAAAATAAAACAAACTTTATGCTAATCACAAAAAAGAAATTAATACCAGACTTTAATATTACTGTCGATTAGCACATGATATCGCGTGTCACTGAAGAGAATTTATTAATTGTGCTTGATGATAAACCATCCGGTGCTACTGTAGTATGCGGTCTACCTACGATTGGTTAGGTTTAATCATGATATTTTCGTTAAAACTAACGAAAATATCATGACTAAACCTAACCAATCGTCAAGGGCGATTGACAATGGGATGTAAACAAACAATTAGTAAACAAGATAAGAAGCTATAATTAAAAGGTAGACCGCCGAATCGT
The DNA here is from genome assembly GCA_023014485.1 of Bathynomus jamesi. Taxonomy (NCBI): domain Eukaryota; kingdom Metazoa; phylum Arthropoda; class Malacostraca; order Isopoda; family Cirolanidae; genus Bathynomus; species Bathynomus jamesi. The sequence continues at coordinate 455,708 of JAJOZX010002215.1, forward strand.
AGGTAGACCGCATACTACAGTAGCACCAACCATCCTTTCGTCAACATAATGAAAATATAGATCATAAAAGATCGAAATTACACTTCCTTCCCACAAATACACCTAAAACGCTATACTTTTTTCTAGTTTATCCACATGTCACGTACGATATTACTGCATCGTACATCAGATATCTGTATGTTAAAATTTAAAGACATATTTTAAATACAGATGTGGGATCACCTAAAGATCAGGGCCCCAAGCCTTCATAAGGCTAACTAACGAAAATATTACGAATTAACTTAACCATTCGTCAAGGGAGTACAGTTGACCTAACGATTGATTAGGTTAAGTCGTGATATTTTCGTTAGTTAGCCTTATAAGGCTAACTAACGAAGGCTGGGGGCCCTGATCTTCAGGTGATCCCAGATGTACTCCCTAATGTTCAGAGTTACGAGACAATTTTTCTCGACAATATTAATCGAGAATAAAATGAATAAATAAGATAAGATACGAACATCAAACAAGGTATAAGGATAGTGACTATATCTCAAAGTGAAACTATACTCTTCAATGTAATAGAAATTCTTAAACTTATTTCGAGGTGGGATTATGGAACAATCTATACTGAATGAATTAAAATCAATCGATGCTCTCTCTCATCTTTTGTAAAACGACTAAAACTTAACAAATTCCAAAGTTACTAAAGGCCCTCATTTCTTTATTACTCTTATTATTTATTAACATTAAATTTTGTTGTTGTCATTAAAAAATTCTCATTAGCCTTCTAGAAATCTCGGTTCTTTTGCATTATCCTCCCAACACTAATTTTTTTATATAATGTTGGTTTCGTTTTGGTTATGGTACTTTATTTTCCTTCCATTATAAAAAAAATTAGTGTTGGGATTAGGTTAGGTTAGGTTAGGTTAGGTTGGTTAGGTTAGGTTAGGTTAAAAACAGCCCGCCGCAGGCGTTAGTCGTAGTTAGCCGGCTTAAAAAAAATTAGTGTTGGAAGGATAATACAAAAGTACCGAAATCTCTCCTGTCATTTTTCACCTTACATTTATACTGGTTTCATTATTTTTTATACTCGTATTAAGCTTCTTATAGTATATCAGTTCTTCATGTAAATTCCTTTTAATTTTATATCGGTTTCGTTATTCGTTGTACAGGGTGTTTCAAAAGTCCGGAATCATTGGAAATATTTTTAATGACTATATACTGTATATATGAGGCGACGCGAGTACGAGGGACGAACTCGCCAAATCAAGTTTTGAAGTAGACGCATTTAAACTTTGTGACTATTGCGTATGAGGGGCACATAGCAAATACATGCATTGAAAATAACTAAATTTTTAGCGTACACGTGGGATGGGGGGGTGATAATGTTATAATGTTTTAGACCAACAAAAACCCTAGGATCCACTCATGGCTACCTAACCGTATTTGTAGTTATGTATTGTGCATGTCCTCCATGGTGGCGGAGGGGGACCTACAATTTTACGTCGGTTCCGAACCACAAAAACCTTAATTTTACTACCTTAAACTACATCTAATCTATCAACATATGCACCTAATCGATTTTTAAACATGTTTATAGACGTGCTACTAATTACAGTACTTCTACCGGCAAACTATTCCAGCTATTTACTATTCTATGCGTAAAAAATTTTTGCCAACTGCTGTTTCGAATCTTCTACTTGTCAGCTTACACCCGTTATTTCTAGTTCTATTATAGTGTGCTATTTTGAAAAAGCTATCTCTATTTCCATCTCCATTCCTAATTTTAAAAACCTGGATTAGATCACCGGTGCCTTAGCCTCCTAGTCTCGCGTGTAGTCAATTTTAACTCCTTAAGCCCATCCTCGTACGACTTTGGCCTAAGCGACGGAATCATCTTAGTTTGGCTATACCAAGTGTCTGTGGATGGGGGGAGGGTCGAACTATTCATTCGTGAAACAATCGCAAATTTGCCAATATGGCGAGGTCACCCCTCGTACTCGCGAGGGCATTAAAAATATTTCCAATGATTCCGGACTTTTGAAACACCCTTTGTTTGTAAATTTCTTCAGTTTTACGTAAGTCTCTTACAAAAATTTGCAGGATTTATTAAATACTGAAATACAACACAGTGTGTCCAGTCAGTAAGTATTAAATACTGAAATACAACACAGTATGTCCAGTCAGTAAGTATTAAATACTGAAATACAACACAGTATGTCCAGTCAGTAAGTATTAAATACTGAAATACAACAGAGTATGTCCAGTCAGTAAGTTCATTTTAGCTTTGTAAGTCTATTATAAAAATGTATGAAAATCTTGTAATCATGTCTATTACAGTATAATTATAATTATTAGGGATAGTGCAAATATCCGCATCCGCAGAACATCGGCAATTTTTTCACATCCGCATCTACATCCGCAATTTTTTCACACCCGCATCCACATCCGTAGCACTAGCATCCCTAATAATTATATAATTATATTTAAGTAGTACCTAGTTTCTAACTAGTACCAACCAAGGTTAGTAGATTTCTGCCCGTAAAGTGCGCAAGCTTGCTAAAGGTATTTTTCAGTTGTATACAGCATCTGTATTTAGTAATGAAATTATGCTCATCTATGTAAACTCTGTATATATATATATATATATATATATATATATATATATATATATGTATATATATATATATATATATATATATATATATATATGTGTGTATATATATATATATATATAATATATATATATATATATATATATATATATATATATATATATATCAGCAAACAACCACAGGGAAAAGGAAACACAAAGTCCGAGCGCTTTCGGGATATATTCACATTATCAAGGAGGAACAGAAAATAGACGGAGATTACAAAATAAATGAGTTAAATAGACAAGCAAAAAAATTCACAATCGGCACCTCAAATTAAAGGCCTTAAAGCCATCTAAAGATTTTTTCAATTGATAACATAATCTGTAGGCTGCTAAATTACAAATTTAAAAGAAGTATATTGTATAGATGAAATTAGACAAAAAAAAAAAAAAAAACCAATACAGAGAACAAAAATTATTATAATGGTTATTAACACTAATATTTAATTAAAGCACGCAATTAATTGGCAAGAATTTAATGAAAAACGAATAGATAACGTAGATAACAAATAGATAACATAATCTGTAGGCTGCTAAATTACTATATAGATGAAATTAGACAAAACACCAGTACAGAAAACAAAAATTATTATAATGGTTATTAACACTAATATTTAATTGAAGTAGGAAATTAAGTGGCCCGAAATTAATGAAAACAAAGGGAATGTTGCCATTGTCTTACAGATTATTACAAAATTTCTACAAGCAGTCTGGAAAAAATTGTTTTCCCAAAAGCAACCCAATTCAAAAGTCCAATAAACCCCCAGCAACCAAAGATTATACACGAAAGAAATATTACAATTAAAATAGACACATAAGAATGTTAACAGTTCTTACAATAATATTTATTTATTTAACCAGGGCAAACCATTAAGGGGCAAGAATGCAGTTAAGAAAACAGTAGGCCCTTCGCCAGCTTTCTGACAATGCACGAATCTAATTTGTACAACCCAGGGCTAATATTAAGGACCAAATCCGCATTATTCTTGATCACACTTGATTCCAGTATATTTCTGCTAACAATAGATTTACTAAACCTTAATTTGGAAGCATTTTTCCAATCAATGGGATGATTAGTATCTCTTACGTGAATGAAAATGGCGTTAGATTCCTGGCCACTTCTTATACTGTATTGATGCTGTTTAATACGTACCTCAAGGGTCTTACCAGTTTGGCCAATGTAAAATTTATTATATATTGTGCAAGGGATTTTATATACACAACCATGTTCACTTAAAGGGGAGTTCTTAATCAATGAATTCTTAATTACATCTAAATTTTTGAACGCAATATTTACGTTAAAAGTCCTCAGCAGATTCGGCAGATCAAGGAAATTTTCTCTGAATGGTAACACTAAAACATTTTTTGTGTTATAAGGAATCTTATCCTTTACTTCGTAGAAGGTTTTCTTTGCCATTTTTAAGGACTTATCTATGCAGTTCTTTGGGTATTTTAAATCAAAAGCAATTTTGTATATTTTACTAATTTCGTCGTCAATGAACTCAGGGCTACAAATTCGTAGGCCTCTTAGAAACAAAGTAGAAAGAACGGATCGTTTTACATTAATGTGGTGATCAGAATAATAATGTATATAGGAACAATTAGTGGGTTTTCTGTAAATATTGTACTTAAACTTTTTTCCAGACCTATATATTAAAACATCTAAAAAAGGGATCGAAGAATCTTTTTCTATTTCAACTGTAAAATTGATAGAGGGAATTAAATTATTAAGTTTGGGTAAGAATTCATTGAGATTTAAAGTCACTGGCCAAAGACAAAGAACATCATCTACATATCTAAACCATGGAACATAATTTGGCAGAATTTCCTTAATAACTTACTTTCAAAAAACTCCATATATAAGTTACTCAAAATGGGGGAGAGTAAGTACAATATTTAAGTACAATATTTACAGAAAACCCACTAATAAATAATTGTTCCTATATACATTATTATTCTGATCACCACATTAATGTAAAACGATCCGTTCTTTCTACTTTGTTTCTAAGAGGCCTACGAATTTGTAGCCCTGAGTTCATTGACGACGAAATTAGTAAAATATACAAAATTGCTTTTGATTTAAAATACCCAAAGAACTGCATAGATAAGTCCTTAAAAATGGCAAAGAAAACCTTCTACGAAGTAAAGGATAAGATTCCTTATAACACAAAAAATGTTTTAGTGTTACCATTCAGAGAAAATTTCCTTGATCTGCCGAATCTGCTGAGGACTTTTAACGTAAATATTGCGTTCAAAAATTTAGATGTAATTAAGAATTCATTGATTAAGAACTCCCCTTTAAGTGAACATGCTTGTGTATATAAAATCCCTTGCACAATATGTAATAAATTTTACATTGTCCAAACTGGTAAGACCCTTGAGGTACGTATTAAACAGCATCAATACAGTATAAGAAGTGGCCAGGAATCTAACGCCATTTTCATTCACGTAAGAGATACTAATCATCCCATTGATTGGAAAAATGCTTCCAAATTAAGGTTTAGTAAATCTATTGTTAGCAGAAATATACTGGAATCAAGTGTGATCAAGAATAATGCGGATTTGGTCCTTAATATTAGCCCTGGGTTGTACAAATTAGATTCGTGCATTGTCAGAAAGCTGGCGAAGGGCCTACTGTTTTCTTAACTGCATTCTTGCCCCTTAATGGTTTGCCCTGGTTAAATAAATAAATATTATTGTAAGAACTGTTAACATTCTTATGTGTCTATTTTAATTGTAATATTTCTTTCGTGTATAATCTTTGGTTGCTGGGGGTTTATTGGACTTTTGAACTGGGTTGCTTTTGGGAAAACAATTTTTTCCAGACTGTTTGTAGAAATTTTGTAATAATCTGTAAGACAATGGCAACATTCCCTTTGTTTTCATTAATTTCGAGCCACTTAATTTCCTACTTCAATTAAATATTAGTGTTAATAACCATTATAATAATTTTTGTTTTCTGTACTGGTGTTTTGTCTAATTTCATCTATATAGTAATTTAGCAGCCTACAGATTATGTTATCTATTTGTTATCTACGTTATCTATTCGTTTTTCATTAAATTCTTGCCAATTAATTGCGTGCTTTAATTAAATATTAGTGTTAATAACCATTATAATAATTTTTGTTCTCTGTATTGGTTTTTTTTTTTTTTTGTCTAATTTCATCTATACAGTATACTTCTTTTAAATTTGTAATTTAGCAGCCTACAGATTATGTTATCAATTGAAAAAATCTTTAGATGGCTTTAAGGCCTTTAATTTGAGGTGCCGATTTTGAATTTTTTTGCTTGTCTATTTAATTCATTTATTTTGTAATCTCCGTCTATTTTCTGTTCCTCCTTGATAATGTGAATATATCACGAAAGCGCTCGGACTTTGTGTTTCCTTTTCCCTGTGGTTGTTTGCTGATTAATAAGGTCACGTGTTATTTTGTGATTTTAGTGCATATATATATACAGTATATATATATATATATATATATATATATATATATATATATATATATATATATATATATATATATAAATAAGAAATAAAATAAAATAAATATATAAACACCAGTTTATTCATAAAAAGACTTGGTTTTCATGTAATTTGCGTACAACAAAATGTAAAACTAGTAAATGTGGTTGTACAGGGTGCCCCATAAGTCCCAATCGGTTATAATTAAAGCGAAAATACAAAAAAAAAAAAGAAAGTAAAAAGTTTATAGTAAGTTTAGAAATATTTATTGATTATTAAAAAAAAAAATTATTTAAAAAAAAAAAATCCGCTAGAGGATTTTCGTTTTAATTATAACCGATTGGGACTTATGGGCCACCCTGTAGAATTAATGGCCTTGAAACCTTCCTTACCACATAATTTACAAAGGAGAGAATTCTGATCATGTTTTAATTTTTATATAATTAAAAATTGGAGTCATGTGACTCTCTTTCCATCCATGGCTCATAAATGAATCTCTCTCTCTCTCTCTCTCTCTCTCTCTCTCTCTCTCTCTCTCTTTGCAGTATTTTAGTGAGGGTCCTTCCACAACCTAACCCAGATAATGAGAACGTTTAAGAAAATGTAACGTAGATAACAAAAGAAAGGTATTTTAATGCGGAATTGCCAAGCTTGGCAGTTTGGAATTTCATTATTGGCGAAGGCTGCAACTACTGTAGTACTGACAACAGAGGAAATTATTACATCGATTATAATAAGAGCTCACCAATGCCCGTAACTCAGTGGTTACCACAGTTTTCTTATTAGCGAAGGAAGACAGTGAGGTCGGGAGTTTCGTTTACTCTTGCATTACTCTGGCCTGAGAGCTGTGTCAGTTCATGGCCCTCCTGATTCATTATTGTTATTATAAGAGCTCGGTGGCTCGGTTTATTGGAGACTGAACTCTGAATAAGAAGGTGCCACGTTTGACTCTTAAGCTTGGCACGATTTGAGTTGAGCCGGTCATATATACTCCTTAATTGTTCGTTCTCAGGTGACTTTCGGAGTCACGTCCACGCTCTACTAGGGCGGGTCATACTATGCATATTTTTTAAATCAATGGAGAGGGGTGTTCAAATGACATATTTTGGTGTATAGAACACAATTCTGAAGAAAATATTTAATTCTGATAACCCTAACCTACATCATTTTGCAGTTGATTATTATTAAATTGTTGATTATTTTACTATTGTAGTTACCCCAGAATATGTCTTCTCACGTTTTCTATCATGGCTGCTCACGTTATCTCTCATAGAGCATTGTTCTAACTAATTCATATAAACATAATGTAATTCATATAATAATAATAATATTTAAATATCAAATAAAAAGGTGTGCCATTCCACTTAATTCTAATTATCATACAGTTTGGTATATGAAATATTTTGACGGTTTTCTGGCGCGCATAAGGCCATTTTCTGAGCCACCTTTCTCAGAGGCTAGAATGTAACGTTTCAGAACATTCTAAAACGTTTTGTGAAATATTTGAAGTGACTCATGATTTATGAAGCTATTTTACCACCTCGGCTTGCAGTGAGGGGATAGATTTAGTGATTATCTACTGATATTTTTTTTGTTACTGTTCACATGTGAGTATTATTCTGTTATATTTTAGAAAAAGCTATTTCTACGCATATTATAGTGATACATTGAGCAAAATTTAATTAACAACTTTGATTTGAGCTAAAATTAGGTGGTTCGTTTTTAGTACAACTGAGCAGTATGAGGCCTATTTCAATGTTCTAAAGAATATTTTTAGGATGTGTTTCTTTAGTTTTTTTAGAGTACATGAACAAATTATTTGCATTACAGACAACAGATAAATTAGCATTTTATAACATTTTGAAACCAAAAAAGCATAATGTGTTTAGCATTTGCAGATAAATTTGTTCTTGCCCATTTCAGCTCTTTTTTTAACCAAGAATTTTGCGCTGAAAAGAGTTAATACCTGTCTGTAGTGGATACTTAACTGTTGTATTATTGTTTTTATTTCAGTGTGAACTCATTAAGAAAATGGCTCAAGTCAGAACAAGGACGAAATCAAGTTCTCATCTGAGTAATCTTGTTGGCACTGGCCGGGAGCTGTTGGTGTCTGAACTGACAACTGTGAGGGATATCCTGAGGTATGGCATCTACTTGAGGAAGCAAAGTGAAGATGACAGGAGGAACTACCCAGTGGAGAAGCTGGTGAGTGACATCTACCCTGGTCTGATTTGTCAGTGGAGCAAAGCTAATGCTCTTTTCAAGCCACCTGTTATCAATGAAAAAGTGACCATCATGTCCAAGCTCAAGGAGGTCTGGAATCAGGCAGTGAAGTTTTCTCTTGGGAAGGGCAAACTTGATGCCAAAGAGAGGTTCATTGTCAAGTTAGACAAGTTCTTTGATATTTTGACTTGCAAGTGTCAGATTACCAGTTGTGAGGGGGGAGGCTGTGAGGGCTGTGTTATCCAAGCCCACATTAACTGTTCCTGCAGCAGAGAAAAAAAGATTCCTGTGAAAGATCTTGCCTACATCAAGGGACAGAAATAGAAGGTTGGAAGTAAGGGACCCCACCAAATAGGGGGTCCTGATCTACCAGAGCACAAGAGACAGGTGAGGACATTGAAAAGGCAGTGGATGGAAAGGAAGGCAGAGAAAAGGAGAAGGAGCAAGGAGGAAAGTGCTGCAGTAGCAGAGAAGGCAGCCAGGAAGGATGTTAAGAGATTTTTGGCAGATGGTGATGAGGATCTGGAATTGGAGAGAAGTGGTGATGAAGATGAGTTTGTTCCTGAAGTTGAGCTCTTCCCTCAAACTGACCCTGAGCCAGCAGCTTCAGCAAAGGTACAGAAAAACTATGATGAGATTCAAAACATTGCCCTTGCTAGTGTAAGGTATGGCATGGGGCTGAGGCCAACTGTAGCGATAGCAACAGCAGCTCTGATTGACGCAGGAATCATCACAGAAGACAATACAAGTAAAGTGATTGATAAGAGCAAGGTCAAGAGAGCACAGGAGAAGTTGATGAGAGAGCTGGGGGAACAGTTCGAGAAGAAGTGCAGGGAGGAGGGGGGGATCTCTTGCATCCTCTTTGATGGGCGGATTGACCTGACCAATGTGATGATGGAAGCTGAGGGCAGTGACCAATCTTTTCCCGCAAAGATCAAGGATCCAAAGATCCAAGTCTGAGTCAAAGCAGGATTTGTGCAACCTGGCAAAGTTCAAGATGTCAGGAGAATGATCTTTGTAATTATATCCAGTGATATACATGCAGTTCACCTATTAATAAATATATGTAAAGTTGATTTGGCCTTGTCAATATAAATGATTTACCTTATATCTTTTAATATATTATAAAGGGGTTCAAAAGGGTAAAATTGGCAATTTAGAAATACAAAATGATGTAGGTTAGAGTTATCCTATCCAAAAAAGAAGCTCATATTTGAATTCCCCATGTAAAAACACATAATTTAGACACCCCTGATGGTAGGATTTCCTTCAGATTCATGTTGTCACCTGAGTACGACCCGCCCTAAGTCGCTCTACCCACCCGTCTGTGTGAAATTAAGGGTTTTGAATGTTATTTAAACCCTACTATTGAAACTTACCATACCAAAACACCTTATAATTAATGAGTGACTATTGTATCTGTAATGCCATTTGGCAAAAATTCTCATAATTTTAAAAATTATGAACATCTTATGGCGTGCAGTAGTGCAGTATTTTCTAAATAACTTTGGAATTCGTGATTGGAATAAAATTGAGACTTAGAAGTTCGTGTGAGCAGTATTAAATTTGAGATTTGTCTTCAAATCGTTATTTGATTAATACGAGAACGTAATCATAATTATCTCTCACGATCGAAGTAAAACGAATTTGTGAACTCCGGTAATCTTTTAAACCTATTATGTATTGAATAATGATAAAATGTAATTATCTTTTGAAGGGCATATAAAGCTTATGAACTAAAAATAGGGCAATATTAAAGAGCGACAGAGGAATAGTAGAATTGAGAGAAAGAGAGAGAGAGAGAGAGAGAGAGAGAGAGAGAGAGAGAGAGAGAGAAAAAGAAAAATACATGCATTAGGGGTATCGAGAGGAGTTATCGAGATGATAGTGTGCTTTAAGAGAAGAGTAAACGAAGCTACTCCCCCATCCCCCGCCAAATCCTACCCTCCTCTATCATAACTGAAAAGAGAACCTTTAAATTTAGATGAGTCAAACTGGAAAGCTTTCAGTCGCTGTTAAATTGTTTTATATTGAAGGTAGGATCAGTAAAATGTTAAACGAATCTACGAAAGATAAGAACAGGTTGAATTTCGTGAAAGGTGAAGATAAGAAAGCAATGGAAGAAAGGTATAGAATAATTGTTAAACTAATTAATTTATCTTTACCCCCCCCCCCCCCCCCCAATATACTTTTTTTTTTTTTTTTGTCCATAAGAGTTATATAACTCTTTGTTGTATAGCGACCACTTTATACTGAATTTAGCTTAACGCCAGACGATTTTATTTAGTTTTATGGGTGTGCGATAGAGGGATTAATTATTTACTTGTAAGAGGTTTTGATTTATATTTTATCTTATCTTAAAAAAAAACCTTAAAAATTGTAGAAAAACAAAACTCAAAATTTGAAAGGAAATTCGAAGTCGTTAAAAAAAAAAGACACTTTTACAGTCATTTTCAAAAATTATTCGCTGAGATTAATGACGAGATGCGTCTTCAGATGATCAACAATGAAGAGATGCGTCTTCAGATGATCAACTACTGAATCCCAAAAGAGGAAATACTCAAGTCGATCCATTCTCATACTTACATGAAAGGATTTTTCACTTTAAGTTTGATTTTTTTATAGAAAATACCCCTTGGACCTACAATTGGGTCACATCCCTACTTTTAGCCCTTCTCAAACTCTTTTACCCAAATCTGAAATTTCCATTTCGAGCATTCCAGCTTACGGACCCCGGTGGCGGATACATAGGAACTATGCTTTTCAATGCAAATATATACATATATATTTTTTTTTGCATTGAAAAAAAGCATAGATCGTATGTATCCTTACTTTTGCGCCACCTTTCAACCTTTCAAATGTTCCGTGCGATGATTCCTCATTTCACGAAGGTCAAGCTCGTAGGCCCATATTTTACATATATTTTATTTACATATAGTTTCGTATTTTAATTTTTACTCATATTTTTTATTCCTACTTTCAGATTTAAAAAGGCATATTTGGTAAGTTTTTAAATTTTATTAATATAGAAATACATTGTGTATATATATATACTCTGATTAATCAAATGTTTGTGATTTATTTTTAATTAAAAGTGTTTGCAACGATGCATTTGCAATGATGTTATCGTCTTTCCTTTCCAAATTAGGACCAATTCGATGACGACAGCGATGATGACCATGATGCTACTAATTTGGAGGTCAACACCATGGTATCTATCAAGGCCGGATGTTGCACCTTCAATCCCGTTACTCCCACGGGAAGGAAGCTTCACCAGGTAATAGAAATACATTTAGATTTTAAACAGAGAGACAAGGTTTTATTTTAGGACATTTGCCAGTCATCAAACTACATTTCATTATTAATTATTATTTATAATTAAACAGTTCATTAATTCATCGTAAGAATTTAGTTATAAGTTTAATCCTAACTACTTTCAGTTCCAAATGATCCTTCTACCATTTATTCCAATTGCTGCTCTTGTGATACAGAACTGTTATGCGGTAGCCTCTATCATTTACTTCCAACAAGACGTCAGAGAGTTACAAATGCAGGTTAAATTATTTTTATTTTTTTAATTTATCTCGATGTACTCTGATGTAAGTGTTTATCTTATTGGCATAATAAGTCTGCTGTAAGCTGTTCAATTGCAGTTTCTCCCAGTAAATATCTGTGAAAGCTACGTGCGTTGCGCAGGGTGAGCAAAAAAGTCTGGGCACCCCTTCAAATTATTTACTTATCTCATATTTATTTATCTAATTTTTCGCATTTTAGCAATTTTTTGTTAAATTAGAAATTAAATTAAATGTTAGAAATATCACTACGCAATACATTCTTTCACGCGCATTGTCTTTATTTTGAGGGAATACCTAGACTTTTTTCCCACCCTGTACATCAGTAGCACCCATTCACTCCAGTAGATATTAATATTTATACAAAAATTAATTTAGAGAATAATTATTTAATATAAGGAGAAGAAGGTCTCTTAGTAAGTACTAAACCATACCTCAGAAATAAACCGTACCTCAGACACTAAGGTAATTTACCTTAGCGTCTGAGGTATGGTTTATTTCTTAAAAATCTTTCTGTCATAGTACTCATTGAGGCGCATCGAATAGATATGACGAAGCAAAGTGATGATGAACGATTACTGTAGTAATTTATAGTTCGACACGTATCTTTACTGGAGATACCGTGATAAGCTGATATATATATATATATATATTAGGCCGGGATGAAATTTTATATTGAAAAGGTACATATTATGAGGGGTTTGAATGGAACGCAGGAACCCCCTCATAAATTATTTTCGCTGTTTAAAGCCTCCTACCCCTGGCACAATTTTTTTCACTTTTTGACCTACAGTATATTGAAGAATATTCCATTTATACGAGACTTACTCTACATTCAGGTTTTTTGATGACATAAATCTTTGTTAACGTATAATATTTTATTTAATAATGTGCAGTATTAGGAAAATTAATTAAGTACAACAATATATTCAGAAGAAAAAATTAGAGGCATAATAAATGTGCTAAAATTCAATTCACTTTTTCATTGTTCCTTATCACATCAAAAGGGAAGAAATTTTCAGTCATTAGGAAATTTTATTTTATGTTTCTTGCTCATTCCATTGGGTCTTCCATTCAAACTTGGGCAGTTTTCGCCTTGATTCTAATGAGTTTAAGATAAACTTTTGACGGTTGTCATATCCTATTCTTTCCTGACATGCCTTTGTTACTAGGTTCACTGCCCTTTCCACACTTTGACTGTGGCATGGAAAAGAAGCTATCTCCAGTGGCTTACATCGAGCCTGTAGTAGCTCATCGTCGCTAAAATTGTTTAGCAGCGGTGGAGGCGTAATGATCTCTTTTTGCCAATCGATCACCTCGGTGTAGTCAGTAGAATGGAAAATGAGGGTTCGAGGCAACTCAAAATTTCTAGTACCTGAAAATCCTGTTCTTGAAAGGATGATTTTCTGAATAGCTTGCTCCCTAATTTCTAGTCTCTTGTCAGTTATCATTGATATGAGTATATTTTCTGGGTGGGCAAAGTAGGCGTTATTCTTTAATACTGGTTCTATGATTGATCTATGTTGTTCATCTAAATTTCGAAGCAAGCACATTAAATGCCAAAAGTTATATGCACCATCAGTTGCATTAGGATGAGATTTTATCCAAAACCACCCTGGAGCATAGAACTGCATAATAATCTTGACTATATCTTGAAGATTTTTATCGGGATTTGGCGTTGAAATATATAATCGAAGGACCCTGTTGGCTAGAGTTAGCCAGCGAGCATGGTGAAGGGTACCTGGGGATCGAGTGGACAGATCTTGAGAAGTGTCTCCAGTTTGCACTGCCAGACACATATCATAGAGATATCTTTGATCACTGCTTAGCTCCTTCACAACATTTGCGTTGTTTTACCATCAATGGCTTTGTAGACGTGCATAAAAGGCAGCTCATTCAAATGCAAGAGGCACACCAACCACTGCACTGGTCTGTTAAGACGAATTTCAACCTATTTTATGGCTCCACCAATTTTTCCTGTATTTACAGGAGTACCATCACACAGTAAAGCTTTGATAGTATCTGTGCCGTTCGGGTCTGTAATAAAGTTATCAATTCTTCTGCTATGCAGCGAGCAGTTCCATTATCTGGTGTGACATGGTCTACATAGATGCTTCCAGGTTCTTTCACAATAACAGTGTTCTTCTTTTATCTTTCCACTTTTAGTTAATGTGTTATCTTTCCTTCCATCAAATCCAAGGCACTCCATCTTCAGAGTTTCGGATTTAGACCTAAAAGTATTTGTTTCACCGATGCGATTTCTTTCTCTTTCTAATTTCTTTCTGTCAAGCATGTTGGTGTGGTTAAGGATCCCCATATCTTTTAAAGCTGCATTGACAGCTGCAGCTGCAGCTCTACAACTTACACGATAACGATCTGCTGTTAATGCTAGGTTTTTATAGGAGTGCCTGTTCTGAATATTCTCAATCAATTCGAAATCGGCCTCATAATCTACATCCTGACTCTCTGAATCTACATCCGTGTCTTCTTCGGTACTTTCTATAAATTCCGATGATAAAACATTGGTGGCTTCAGTCATTTCTTCTTGTGCTTTTAGTTGACGGTTTTGTGCTTCTTGGGCTCTTGCTAAAGATCTCTTCTTTGTTGAACTAGCTATGCGATCAATTGGTCCTAACTGATTTTTTCTTTGTTTTTGGCCCACAAAAGACTCCCATTCTGCCATTGGTATTTTATCCTTACACCTGCAAGATTTCCTATCAATTCCCTTATCATAGCATTCACAAGAAAATATATCAAGCATTTCATCATACTGAGCTACTTTTAAGGCAAAACTTTCATTTCTTCGATGTAACGGCACCTTGTTCAATTTTGAGGCTTCTTCTGTTAGTCGACTGACCTTTGGTGTTAATCGTAGGGAAAGAAAATTTCAGCCAAATGTCTTCAATATCTTTTACAACAACCCTGTAACAATCATTAGCAGTTGCTGACCCTTTTGATTTAGCTTCTTCACGACGGCGCACAAAAAGGTAGTGTCTCACAACATCTGCTTTTGAAGGAGTCATGGCTGCTGGGAATTCCGTAGGATATCCAAAGGCTGCATTTGAGGACTTGCTTCAAGTAGTCATAGTTTATATTCAGAAGTAAAATCAAATTATATGTAATTTATAATTCATGATAATTCAAATTATAATTAAAACAAATGCAAATTATTTCTGTTTATCTGAAACATAAAAATATCAAGCGTTAAACAAACAACTTATCATGTAACATATAACAACATTAAACATATGCAAATATGAAGGTAAAAAAGGGAGGAGGGGCATGTGATAGGGGTGGTAGGGTAGCACATGCTGGATTTTTTAATATTTTGTTAAAGTGATAAAAAAAGTCTTCTCACGAAGTGTACTTTTTAAGAAATAACTTTTTTCCCTACTTAAATATATGCAAATATGAGGGTAAAAAAGGGGGGGGTATATGCTAGGGGTAGCAGGGGTAGCACATGCTTGATATTTTAATATTTTGTTAAGATGATAAAATGAAACTGCTCACAGTGAACGTTTTAAGAAATTAAAAAAAAATTCCAATTTTCGACCCGGCCTAATATATATATATATATACACACACACGAGTAAGCAAAGGTCATAAAAGAACCAGTCAGACGGGCAAACGAACAGTTTTGAGACATGAATTCTGTTAATGAATGTCCAAAGCACACAGTTTTGTAGTATATTTTTATAATATGTCCTTTTACTGAAAGTAGGTTGATAGTGCTGTTGAGATGGGAACAGTTTTGACAGCGTTACAGCAAGAACGAGTTGAAGTGGCGTACTACATTTTTTCAAATGGTACTAGACTAAGGTTAGTTGATGATGACAGGTACATAGTCAATTGAAATGTCTTCTTTAAATTACATACATACGAGTATATATATATATATATATATAATTATATATATATATATATACACACACACACACACCTTTCAACCTTTCAAATGTTCCGTGCGATGATTCCTCATTTCACGAAGGCCTGGTGAAGTAGTGAGTTGGTTTCTTGTACTCTCCACCTCACATAGCCAGGTACGCCCGGCTCATCGGGGATTGTTCTGAGCCAGGCGTCTAATCTTCTTTTGAAGATGTCCACTGCAACACCATTCGTGTTCCTTAGGTCTTTGGGCAGCTGATTAAACAGTTTGGTCCTCTCACAACAAAACTATTTTCTTTCAGGGTTAAGGATGTTCTCTATCTAACCTTTAATTTGGGAACACGACACAGTCTTCCTTTTCTACTTTCCACCGTTGTTTGGCGAGTTACAGGGTTCAGAGTAAGCTTAGGGACTAGTTTCTCTATTATTTTCCAAGTGTAAATAATGGTGTGTATCTCTCTCTTCTCCTTTCCAGTGAATATAAGTTTAGTTCGCGTAACCTTTACTAGTAATTTAGTTCTTTGCACCCCTTGATCTTGGCTGTGAAGCTTTTTTGAATCCCTTCCAGCTGTCTAATGTTTTCTTTTTTATATGGGGATGTTAGGACCGAGCAGTATTCCAATTTGAGTATGATCAGTGTTTTCAGTAGAGGAATCATTATATTCCTATCCCTTCGTTTAAAGGTTCTCAGTATCTGCCCAGTTATTTTCTTTGCTCTGTTTACTGCTATCTTATTTTGTGTTTCAAATTTCGCATCATCAGTCATTACAACCCCTAAATCTTTTGCTCTAGAATTTTTCTGAATTTCCTGTCCATTTGGGGTATAATATTCCATGGATTTTAGGTGTTCTCTTTTTCTGTACCGTAACAGCTGAAATTTCTCGGTGTTAAACTTCATATTGTTGTCTTCCGTCCACTTGTAGACTCTGTTCATTTCGGTTTGTAGAGATCCTACATCTTCTGAGTTTCTTATTTTTCTACTGATCTTTGTGTCATCGGCAAAGGATATTACTGTTCTGTCTCTGGTAACGTCCTCATCTATGTCAGTTAGCATGATTATGAAGAGTAGTGGAGCTAATACTGTTCCTTGTGGTACTGAGCTGAGACCTCTGATTCTGATGAAGATATTCCTTGTACTGTAACGACTTGCCGCTGCTCACTAAGGAAATTATATATTCATTTCCCTACTTTTCCTGTTATTCCCATATATTTCAATTTATGTATTATGATGCCATGGTCACACTTGTCGAACGCTTTGGCAAAGTCTGTGTATATTACATCATAGTTTTCATTACTTTCAAGTGCATCAATAATGTTGTAGTGTTGCATTAGTTGTGATCGGCATGATCTGCCTGACAGAAACCCATGTTGGTTATCATTGAATTTTTTCTGAGTTTCAAAAAAGTCATAGATTTTCTGTCTAACTATTCTTTCAAATATTTTAGTGAGATGAGATGTAAGCGACACTGGCCTATAGTTTTTGACCGCGGATCGATCGCTCTCCTTTATATATTGGGACTACAGTATGTTCGCGCTCTTCTGGATGCCCGGTATTTCTCCCATGTCTAGTGATCGTCCCCATATCCAATAGAGGGGCTCAGCGATTGCATTCTTGCAGTTTTTGATCAGTGTGGCATTCCATTTATCCGGTCCTGCAGCTGAGTGTGCTTTTAGTTTCCCTATAGCTTGTGTAATATCACCTGTCGTAAAGTCGAAGTCCGTTATACTTTCCCCTTGTAGTTCTTCTTCAAAGAACTTGTTTCTATCGCACATCAGTTTGTCAGTTTTTGGGATACTGAAAGATGATTCGTATTGAGCTCTTAATATTTCAAATACTTCTGTTAGATCATCAGATAGCGGCGTCTTCTTCTTTTTCTGTATGCTTCTCACTTAGTTCCTGTATGACGGCATCGATACTCTGCAGTTTATCATTTAATATTTTTCTGATGTTGTTATCTTTACAGTTACTTAATTTTACAATAATTCTTTTTCTCTTTCGGAACAATGACCTCTTTTGTCTCTCGAACCTGCTTCTCTTTCCTCTTTGTTGTATTTTTGGGACATGTCTTTCCACAATTTCTAACGTCTTCTCCTCTAAAGTCATTAGCATCTCTTCCGTTGTTTTGGCCTCGAAAATGGTTTTCCAATCTACTACTTCCATGCTGGATGCAACATCTTCCCAGTTTATAGCTTTGGAGTGAAAATTTAAAATTTCGAATTTGCCTCTTTCTGTTGTTCGTGTTCTTTCCTTTCCTGTTGCTTTTATATTGGTTGTTATTTCAATAATGTTGTGATCCGATATTGTAGTTGGGGATATTTCTACATTATCAATTAGGTTGCTGTTGTTTGTGAATACCAAATCTAGGCAGTTGTTTTTTCTTGTGTTTTCTGTTATTTCTTGCGTTAACCTAAATTCATCAGTTATAGCTAGTAGCATTTTTACCTGCTTCTGGTCTTCCCGTGTGCCCCCCTCGTCCTGGTGTATATATATTTTTCCTATCCTTTTATATTTCATAAATGGGAAATTAATATCACCACAGAGAAAATATTTGGGGTTGGAGAGTGTAGATCTTTTACCCAGTTTCTTACCTCTGTAATGGAATCTGAAAATTTTGAGGTTGGCGTGTTTGGGGGTTTGTACATTACAATTAGTACCATATTTAATTTTTCAGCTTTTACTGCTACACATTCTACGTAGCTGTTTGAGGTACTTATAGTCATTTCTGCCATATGCTTTTCGCGTGTGTAAATAGCACATCCTCCTTTACGTCACTGTTTTATCGGCTCGGAGTCTGTTATAGTTGTCAATTTGTGTCAACACAGAACTCACAGTTTTCACAGTTCGCCTGGCAGTCCTTTAGATGAGTTTCTGTGAGGCATGCAAAGTCTGTTTCGGCATGAGTCCTTTCAGGTATAAAACTTTGTCCGGAGAATGATTTGATTTAAGGCCCTGAATGTTGGCTAGGATTATTTTTATTTTTTCTCTATCGTTTTCGCATACAGGTGGTTTCGATTCGTTTTCCAATGGTGGTGCCGGTTTCGTTGCCTTGTGGTCCTCTGAGAATTTGTCTCTTTTTATCTTTGTCCCGATACCGCATGAAGTGTCTTTATGCGTGCCTTCTGTCCGGCTGTCGGATTCCTATATTTGTCAGCTGACTTTGTATTTGCTGGATAGTATTTAACAGCTGAATTGTGTTGGCTACGTCTAAAAAATTGGTACCCTTCTTTGATGTTTGTTTTTCCTGTTCACCCATTGCGTTCCTTTGAGGGTGGTGGTAACGGCATTTTTGTCCGTATTATATATATATATATATATATATATATATATATATATATAGTAAAATCACAGAAAAACACGTGATCTTTTTAATAAGCAAACAACCACAGGGAAAAGGAAAAGTAAACACGAAATCCTAGCGCTTTCGTGATATATTCACATCTTCAGGGACAAGAAAGAAATAGACAGAATTTACCAAGTAACTGAGTTAAATACACAAGCGAAAAATTCCCCAATAGGCAACTCAATTTAAAAACAATAAAACAATCTAAAGATTTTTTCCCAATAGATAACTTAATCTAAAGGCTACTAAATTATTGAATACATAAAAACTATATAAATGAAATTAGACAATTAACATTTACACAAAAAAATTATAACAGTTATTAGAAATAGTATTTAATTAAAACAGGCAATTAAGTGGCAAGAATCTAAGGAAACAAAAGACATGGTGCAATCGTCGGCACGTGCTCCTTGCAGAATATTCCGAATATCTATAAAAAAAAAAATTCAATAGATAATCTCTTCAAAAGTCTAATAAACTATCAAGTACATAAAGACTATATAAAAGAAATAATACAATTAAAATGTACATATAAAAATGTTAACAATTATTAAAATAATATTTATTTAATTAAAGCAAACAATTAAGTGGCAAGAATGCGGTCAAAATAATACACCACTTTTTTAACAATGTACGAATCTAATTTATAAAGTCCAGGGCTAATATTAAGAACAAAATCTGCATTATTCTTGATCACACTCGATTCAAGTATATTTCTACTAACAATAGACTTACTAAAACTTAATTTGTAGGCATTTTTCCAGTCAATGGGTTGATTAGTACCTCTTACATGAATGAAAATGGCGTTAGATTCCTGGCCAGTTCTTATACTGTATTTATGCTGCTTAATACGTAACTCAAGCGTCTTGCCAGTTTGACCAATGTAAAATTTATTACATATTGTGCGTGGAATTTTATATACACAACCTTGTTCACTTAAAGGGGAGTTTTTAATCAATGAATTGTTAATTACATCTAAATTTCTGAACGCGATATTTACGTTAAAAGTCCTCAGCAGTTTTGGCAGATCAAAGAAATTTTCTCTAAATGGTAACGCTAAGACGTTTTTTGTGGTATAAGGAGTCTTGTTACCTCGTAGAAGGTTTTCTTTGCCATTTTTAAAGATTTATCTATGCAGTTCTTTGGATATTTTAAATCAAACGCAATTTTATATATTTTACTAATTTCATCATCAATGAACTCTGGGCTACAAATTCGTAAGCATCTTAGGAACAAAGTAGAAAAAAACGGTTCGTTTTATGTTTATGTGGTGAGCCGAATAATAATGTATATAGGAACAATTATTAGTGGGTTTTCTGTAAATATTGTACTTAAATTTTTTTCCAGACCTATATATTAAAACATCTAAAAATGGGATCGATGAGTCTTTTCCTATTTCAACTGTAAAATTACGGACGTAATTTGGCAGAATCTTCCTTAATAATTTACTTTAAAAAAAAAACTCCATATATAAGTTACTTAAAATGGGAGAGAGGGGGTTTCCCATAGCCATACCAAATTTCTGCTTAAAATATTAATTATTAAACACAAATTTCGAGTCTACTATCCACAGCTTAATTAATTCTATAATGGTAGTCACAGGTAATGGCAAATTATGCTTAACCAATTCTTCCGAAAGAAACACTAATAGATCCTTCACCGGGACTCTGGTAAATAAATAGGTAACATCAAAGCTTACCAATCTAAAATTGTAATTGACACGGATACTATTTAATTTTTCTATAAGGTTTACATTATTATTTATGTGTGATTGTGCCCAGGAGAGGATTAAGGATGGATACAAGCCATTTGGACAGCTTATATGAGATAGATCCTATAGAGCTAACAATAGGCATTGCAGGATTATTTGGCTTATGAGTTTTAATCAGACCATACATATAGGGTAATGACGGCGAAGTACTCAGAAACTGTTTAAGTAATATTTCTTTACCCTTCAAAAGTTGCTTAATTTTCTTGTTAAATGCACTGTTCACTGTTTCAAGGGGATTGTTCCTTAATTTCACGTAAGTGTCCGAGTCATTCAAAAGATCATACATTTTTTTCTAGGTAAACTTCTTTATTAAGGATCACTAAGGCATTTGATTTATCGGCTTTGGTTATATGTAGAATCTGATCTTTTCTCAAGGACTCATAAGAATCGAAAAACTTCTGTGGACAATTTGGAATAGAAGGTTTAGACATGGCACCATATACTAGACCTTTACCTACTACTGTAAATTTTTAAGAATTTGTACAGTAGAGTTTCGCGAAATTATTTACTGTAAACACATTAGAAGTTTCGTCAGTTTTCCTTTCAAATATATATTTTCTGCGATAGTCACCCCTTAAAAAAATTAGAATTGAAATTTTGATCAAATAAGTTGTTCTGCTGATTATAGATTCACTGAAATTTTTAGACAAAATGTAAACATACATTTTTTTTATAATAATTTACTTGGTGCGAGAGGAATTGATGTGTTGGTAAAATTACCCTCGTCCAGGACCTTTCCGATTTTATGGGTTTTTTAAAAAATTTATTTTACTGTAGGATCCTGGTTACAATATTTTTTTTAGACATCACTGCGCTCGTATCTTACCTGTTTATCTAGTTTTAATCTACATTCAGATTTTTGTATATTTTCACCAATTATCATTCACTGTTTACATAGTTAAATTCTTTCACAGTCTTTGGTATTTCTCTATTTGCTATAATATGACATGCTAAGGATTTATTGTCCTTCTGACCCGCAAAAATTTCAGTGATACGGATTATGGATTTTCATTTTCCACCATCTCCTCTCATTTCAGTCTGTGGACCAGTCGTCACTACCGCCACATCAGTATAGAGCAAACTAGTAGCATTGCGCTCATTTCCTTCCACACCTTTCCTGTTCTTATTATTTTTAGCAGAAATTTTTAAAATTTTTAAAATTTTAAAAATTTTAAATTTTAAAAAAAAGTTTTGTTCCTAGAAAATAAGTTGGTGTTCTCGTATTAATGTTAAATTATTTAACTTAGATAATAATTTAATTTCAAGTTTATAATCTGTCAATATATTTCTTTTTCATACTCTGCAGAATTGATCTTGAAGAGACTTTCAAACTCACAGATAAAGCGATAGAAGAGGTTCACATTTGGCCAGACTTTGGAATTTTCGATGCGGCACAAGTATTGGGATCAAAACTAATGTTTCAAATTCGTCTCGAAGACTTAAGGTAATTTTGGATAAGATTCAGTAAGATTATTTCAGTAGAGACTGAAATAATTTCGCCAAATGTTACATGAATATTTGTTTTTGACTAAAGACGTGACGAGATTTATAATTTTTTCATAAATATTGCTTTCTTAATAATTTCACAATTATTGAACTTATCAAAAATCAAGGCTAGACATTTATTTTAATTTGGTTACCTATTTAGCATAGAATCCTCTTGTATACTTACTCCTTTATTTTAACATTTGATATACAGGGTTGACACAAGGTTTGAAATAATAGGAAATATATTTTTTATTGAATTTACTGACTTTATTGATTCCAAATTTTGTGGCCACCTTGTATAATTCCTATAAGAACTTGTCTGCACTAGCTATTAACTTATGGCATGAAAATTTTTCAGATAAAATTAAAGTTTTGTTGAGTTTTCAAGTTTGTATTTTTAGTAACGGTGTTGCCATATGGCTATATCAAAGTTATTTCAGTGAAAATTTTGAGCAATCTTATTTTTTGTCTTTTATGACACAATAAATAAGCAATAACTAAGCTATGACGACGCAGTGACACAATAAATAAGACACAATAAATGACACAATAAATAAGACAATAAATGACACAATAAATAAATTATGACACAATAAATAAGCAATAAATAAGCTATGACACTCGAAGGAGAATGGCGTTCAAGGTGAAATTTAAGTATTTTTTTTTTAATTAAATTGAATAACCTTTATTAATAATAAAATAAATACATTGGTTTGACGATTTGCAATGACATAAATAATTGTGAAGCTGGACTATTTATTTTATTTAATTGGCCCCTTTAGCTTTAGGCTTTACTGAATTTAGGTCTAGAAATTTGGGTCGGTCCAGAAAAAATGAGCTTTTTAATTTTTTAATCTAAAATTTTTAAAAGGTTTAAAAATAAAAAACAAAAATTTAAACGATTTTAAACTTTTTTTTTAATTTTGATTTTGATTAATTTTTTTTTTTTTTTTTTTTTTCCTTTTTATGCCAAATTTTAAAATCTTAGTTATTAACTATGAATTTTTAAATTTAAAAATGTAAACATATCAGCGTTAACATTTTCAGATTTAAATTTTAAAAATTTTAACTGGTACTTTCCTGTTATCCCGGACCCCCAGACTTTTTGCCGAAAATATTACAACTTAACCTAACCAATTGTCAAGGGCATACGGTTGACCTATCCGTATTTCTTGTACGTCCATAATGAGACTTTAAAAGATTATTATTAATCATAACAGAAAAACCGGTTCTTTCCTGTTAGGTCAAGTGTATGACTTTAGGTTAAGTTGTGATATTTTCGACAAAAAGTCTGGGGTCCGGGATAACAGGAAAGTACCATTTTAACTTTTACTCTTTTCGGAATTTATATATAAATTTTATTTTAAAGTTTTAAAATTTTATAATTTGAAATTAAACTCTCATACTTAATTTTTAATTTTTAATTTTTGACTTCTTAAACTTGAAAATTTTAAAATTTTGAACTCTAATTTTATTTGAAACTTAATTTTAAATATTAAACTTACATTTCGAAATTTTAATTTCAGAACATTAAATTTCAAAATTATAATTCTAAATTTTAAATTTCTAAATTTTCTAAACCTTCTGTTTTAAAATTTGATATCTTAGAATTAATTTTATCATTTGAATTTATTTGAATTTCTTTAAGTTATTACTAATTACTTCTGTTTGTAATTTGAAAGAAAAGTTTTTTTTAATTCTTTACAAATCCTTTTTATTACTAAACGTTTTATGACTCAAATACGTCACTTGTCACGTCACGTCAGCGGTTCTCAAACTTTTTCTTCTTCTGTCCCCCTTTGAATTCTTTCACGGGATTTTCTGGATTTTTGAGAGAGAGATAGACGATTTTTACTTTCTTTACGACCGTGTGACTCGTGGCTGTTTGTTAATCGTATATAAAATTAAAAGAGTTATATTTTCAGGACCCCTTCGCGTACCCCCTAAGATTCCCTCGCGTACTCCTGGGGATACGCCATACCCCAGTTTGAGAACCACTGCTTTAGGTAGATACCATATAGCCAACGCCAGTAGCTCAGTGGATAGCACAGTTTCCCTACAAGCGAAGTGAAAGCACTGAGGTTGGGAGTTCGACTCTCGATGATGATACTGGTTACTACTACTACTAATAATAATAATAATAATCCAAGAGATATCGCAATGTGCCGCATTCGTTGTCGGCCTGAGCGGTGTGCCAGTTTCTGGTCTTCCTCATTGGTTATTAGATATCACCTACCGAAATAGGATTCAGTGTGAAGCTGAGCATCTATCAAGCACTTAGGCTTAATTAAACACAGCACGAATAATTTAGCCTGCCACTGATAACCACAGTCGAACCCAAGTTTATAAGGATTTATGGGAGCTCTCGATTCTTCTTCTAACGACATGTTAAGCCGTTCAGAACAGTCAGTTTCATAGCGTTGCAAAAACTTCCTTTGATTTAAATAAAGTTCTTTTGTTGACCTTATTGCTCAGTTGTTCATAGCTATGTCGATTCTTATGATGGTAATTGCGGATTGACAAGGCTGTTTTTTCTCCGTGAATTGAAGCAGTGAAGGATAAAATTTCCATATATAAACTGATACGCTCATAATGCAGATGAACTCAGAGAAATGAAAGAAGTATTTTCAACCTTTAGCTTTTTTAAAGGCTTTATTTGCGTGGGAACAGTAAGAAGACCCTCTTCATTATTTTACAAGGGTTATATTTATGCAACCTTTTGTTGCATAGATAGTGTTACTTATTAGACAACCGAGAAGAGGCAGAGCCATTGTTATCCCAAAGCGATACGATGACTAGGCTGATTAATGCAGGATTACTTGTACATATTAGGTTAAGAGATATATATATATACACATCTCATAATTTTAAGGTTAGCGAAAATTTGCCATTTACGATAGGGTCAAACTTTTTGGTCTCTTGTGGCATAAATTTGGATGCCGGCAGCATCCCTTCTACTCCTTTGTTGAAAGTAGTACAGTTAGGTTGTGGTTATATAGAGAACTCTCTTGCAATTCAGGTTATGGTAGTCTAGATACATGATTGTTGCATCGTGCAATTGTGCAAGTTCGAGTTTGTGGTTGTTGCAAGGTGTAGGCTGCATAGAAAGAAGACCACAAATAGATTTTAATTTATGCTAACTGAGGTCTAAAGTAGGGCTGCTTCAACTGACTACCCTAAAGCAAAATTCAATAGGACCCGTTCCCTAGACTTGTTTTAACTTAACTTAGGCTATAAATTAAAGTTGCTCCTTCAGAGCTTAGCCGTTCTAGGCTTGGATTCCAAACCCTTCAAAGAAAATAAATAACACATGTCTCCTATAGACTTAAATAAAATCGTCTGGCGTTAGCAAGCATAAAATCGATAAAAGAAACCTCTCAGCGTAAAGGGTTGAGAGAAATAAAGTGCAAGTCCGTAAATTAAATATCTACTACCTTATCAGTTTCTATTTTTCTTAAGAGGAGAAATTAACAAAGACTTAATAAAAACTCAAACGAATTAGAGAAATTAATCCATTGTCAGAACATTATCGTAAACTTCAATTGTTCTCACAAATTCATTGAACGACGGAAATTATTATGTTAGGATTGTTTTAACATTTTTTTAATAAGTTATTTGCTTTCTTTTTATAACATTTAAATGTTGGGAACTTTTATTTTGTGAATTGCAGAGACACTATCAATACTGACGACAAGGACACAGTGAAAAATAAAGTCAGTTATTATACACGGATTAGCGTCCACATCATGGAGGCAATCATTAAAAGCATCAAAGATACGAATCTTTCAAATATATGGAAGTACGTACACAATGTAGTTAAATGTTTAAAATTTAGCATGCTAAAATAAAGAGGGTTGACAAAAGTAAATACACACCTTCTTCCACCCCCCATAGTTTTTAATATGACAATAAAAGTCAATAAATACTCGTAATAAGAGGTTTAATGAATCAGTATATTTAGAATCGTGTTACTTTCCTTTCTGCATTTGTAAAGCTGGCACACGTTCTGGCATTTCATTGATTAGCGTTGATGTTTGTTTTTGAGGACAATTATCGTGGTGTCTATTTACTTTTGTCAATCCTCTGTAATTGCATATATATATATATATATATATATATATATATATATATATATATATGCTGCAAACCCACAAGGAAAAAGAAAAACGATTCCAAGGCTTTTCGTGTATTCAAAGCTACACCTCGTCAGGGAATGAAGATAAAAGGCGAGATGCCCATAAATATATACAACGTACAGGAAAAACAAAACAATTAGCACATACTTAACAAGGGTTAATGAGAGGCAAAAGAAATTTTAACATGATATCGTCAATTTTATACGTCGTCGCACTGTTATTGAAATTGTTTTTAAAATGAATAAATTAAGCTTTGTGTCAAAGATTGTAAATTTCAGTTTGAAAATAAGTTTCATGCTATGTCGTTTGGATTGGCTATGGGAAATCCCCTTTCACCTGTACTAGCTAATTTATATATGGAATTTTTTGAAAGTAGAATTTTGCCTACGATTGTTAATTTTAACCTGGTTTGGTACAGGTATATAGATGATATTTTATGCCTTTGGCCTAATAATTTGGATGTGGACGTATTCCTTGGTAGGCTCAACAATTTAGTCCCATCTATTAAGTTTACAGTTGAAAAAGAAAATGATGGAAGCCTATCTTTTCTTGATCTAAAAATTTGGAGATGCTCTAATCAGTTCAAATATGAAGTCTACCGTAAGCCTACTAATAATAATTCTTATGTGCATTTTTATTCTGACCATCATCCTTCGATTAAATCCTCTATTTTCTCTGCTATGTTTCTTCGAGCATTGAGAGTTATCAGTCCTGAATTTTTAGATTCCGAGTTATGCAATATCATGAATATTGGTACTAAATTATGTTATCCTATTTCATTTTTAGAGAACTGTCTTAAGAAAGCCAAGAATAGGTATAATAATGTAATTATAAAGGAATTTCAGCGTAAAAATATCCTTAGCCTACCTTACCATGTTAATTTTCAATACCTTCCAACTGTACTTAAAGCAATTGGCATTAATGTAATCTTTAAGTATAATAATACTGTTAAATCACGCCTAATAAAGAATAGCCCTGATAATGTTGTTGGTTGTGTGTATTCGATCGGATGTACACAATGTAACTCAATATACAGGGTGTCCCGTAAGTCTGGACCCATAGGGAAAAATAATAAAATTACAAAATAGTCCAAAAATTTATTACATAATCTGTTCAAAGTGTCCGCCGTTGTGTCGCACACATAGTTGAAGACGCAATCTCCACTGCGACAGCACTTTCTGAATCACAGTCGCAGAAATTTCTTGACACGCCTCCACAATGCGTGCTTTAAGGTGGAAAATGTTCTGAAGTTTGAACGCGTACACTTTGGCTTTCAAGTGGCCCCACAAATAAAACTCCAGCGGAGTAAGATCATAATAAAAAAATAATAAAAATAATAATAAAAATAATAAAAAAATATATTATAAATAAATTTTTGGACTATTTTGTAATTTTATTATTTTTCCCTATGGGTCCAGACTTACGGGACACCCTGTATATAGGCCAAACCGGTAAAACGTTAGATATTAGGGTAAAACAGCATAAATATGCTTGTAGAACAGCTAATAATTCCAATGCTTTATTTAACCATATGTATAGATGTAACCATAGCATCAAGTGGGATAGTTCTAAAGCGCTTGTTAAAAACAGAGATATAATAGAAAGAAATATTCTAGAATGTGCATTTATTCATTTTAAAAACAACTTCAATAACAGTGCCGGGGACGTATAAAATTGACGATATCATGTTAAAATTTTTTGCCTCTCATTAACCCTTGTTAAGTATGTGCTAATTGTTTTGTTTTTCCTGTACGTTGTATATATTTATGGGCATCTCGCCTTTTATCTTCATTCCCTGACGAGGTGTAGCTTTGAATACACGAAAGGCCTTGGAATCGTTTTTCTTTTTCCTTGTGGTTTGCAGCATTCATTCATTTCACGTGTTTTATTGTGAAATTCATCCCATATATATATATATATATATATATATATATATATATATGAAAATTATTTCACGAGAGTAACACGTGATTAATATTTATGATGAAAAGATGAAAATAACCACGAAGGAAAATTAAAACACGAAATAGTGTTGAAACGGTTTCGTCCAGTGAAATTCTCAGGAATACTGAAATTCATAACAAGATCGAGACAGTATATACATTTCATATAGAATAACAAAATTATGTGATTGGTGCAGAGAATATTGGAGGAGGAGCATACAATCCACGTGGGAAAGCTACCACAGTTTTAGCGCCTTGCCCTTCTTATCTAAATCTGATCTGAAAGAATTCAAAAGAACAGGATCGAGCGAAAAAAAGGCCCTGGCTGAGGTTGAAATTGTTTATAAGTTGAATGATGGCAAACTCAAGAATGCTTCTATTAACACTGCTGCTTGAGTGAAACGAAAGTGAAGAATTATTCCAATCAATCCAATGAGACAACTCTGACAAATGGACAAAAAGGGCATTCGACGACTGTCCCGTTCTAACGTAATATTAACTAACGAGTAAAAATCATAAATGTAATAAAAAATCATGAACCTACGCGCTGCGCAGAATAGGTCTACAGTAGAAACGTCGCAGCCCTCGTCATGGGCGTAACTCACGCAGTCGGAGGGAAAGGGTTAATGTTGTTTTACACGTGTGTTCAAATCTTTTTTCCGTCTGTTCAGCGTAAAAGGAGTCACATTGTTTACAACCAATTTTATAGCTAGGACCTGAATTATTGGTAGGATTATTCCTTATTTTGACATTTTTCACAATAATGTTATATGAAAATACGCCATTAATGTTCAAAGGTTGAAGTACATTAGCAATGCCTAAAAAACCTGGGGAAAAAGGGAGTATTCAAATATTTTTTGACAGAGTGCAAGGGTTATTATTCAAGCGATAGAAGTTTTGCTTTTGCTTGTTAAGACAAGATTTTAAAAAAGTAGGTGGGTAACACAAATCGCTTCCAATATTATTGCTTTTCCTAACACAGCATCTATTTACTCATGCTGGTGATCCTAAGTGCACGGAAGAACATAGAAGAGAATATGGCTTTCTTGATGGGGGTGTCATGTTCGGAGTAAAAGTGTACATAGGAAAAAATTGTTTCCGATAGATACTAAACTTAAAGCCCGGGCTTTCCCTATGTACACGGCGGCCTACACGCATATCTAAAAATGGGATTGAGTTATATTGTTCCACTTCCAAAGTAAACTTAATGGAAGGGACTTCATTATTTAACTAAACGAGGAAGTTATCGAAGTCATACCTCATGGGCCAGATCCAAAAAATATCATTGACATACCGCAATCATAAAATACCAACCTTCAGGACTCTCGAGATGCAAGTTATCTCAAAAACTTAACATAAATATTGGAGAGGAGGGGCGACAAAAGATTACTTAATCATGGCCATCCCAAAAACCTCTTAATAATACTGACCATTAAACGTGAATTTGCAATCCTTAGTGCAGAGTTTAATGAGTTCCAAACAATGTGTGCAGGTAGTGGCAGGTCATACTTATGTAATTCTCGTGAGAGAAAATAGAGCATGTCGTTAATTGGCACTTTTGTGAACAATGAACAACCGTCGAAATTGTTCAATCTATCGTTGGTTTCAATGCGTATGTCATTCAGTTTTCCAGTAAAATGCATTGAATTTTTTACGTGTGAATCGGAGATAGTTTCGATAATGTGGGATAAAACTTTGATACACTATTTGTAGAGTTTGTAAGTGATAGAATCCACAGAACTAATAATAGGGCGCATAGGGTTGCCAGGTTTGAGGGTTTTTATAAGACCATAAATGTAGGGACGAGAAGGCGAAGTAGATGTAAAAAGCGGAATTAAGTCCCTATGATTTTTGAAGATACGTTTCAGAAGTTATTTCATGACGTCATTCTGCTGGTTGTTCCTAAGATTTCTGTATGCGGCAGGGTCCTGGAGAAGGTTGTTCATTTTTCTAATGTATTCATCTTTGTCCAAAATAAGTGTGGCATTAGACTTGTCTGCTTTAGTAATATAGAGATCACGATCTCTTTTTAATTGTAAGAGGCTATTACGAAAATGTCTAGGAAAGTTTTCTTCGTAAGTAAAAAAACTAAATACCATAAGAATTTAAGGCGGTAATTTATTCCGGCAACTATGATATAGTTGCTATCACTGAAACTTGGTTAAATACCGTGACTCGGGACTTGTTGGGGGAACTTGAGATACCGGGTTTTAAACTCTTTACTAATGATAGGTTACATAGATTTGGAGGCGGCGTTTTGCTGTACATTCGTAATTCCCTTAGGGCTATCGAGGTTAAGTTAGATTTTCCGGCAGCAATTAATGCGATCTGTGTTGAAGTTAGGGCGTGTAGTATTAGTTTTATTTTTGTTGTTGTTTATAGACCTCCCGTTCAACCCCTCGATATAGATACTAGATTTTACTCACTTCTTGGTAATTTTATTGACAATCGGAATAGTATAATTGTCGGAGACTTTAACTGCCCTAATGTTAATTACGAGAATTTTACGGGTAATGAAGAGGGTTTGAGATTGGTTGAGTTTATGGACGATAACTTTTTACGACAGATAGTTACCGAACCAACGCGCGGTGATAATATTTTAGATTTGGTGATGACGAACGGCGAGAATATAGTCGAAGGTTTAGAAGTAGGCGAGAGTTTAGGATGTAGCGATCATCAAATTCTTAGGTTTAAGTTATTGATAGAAAACACCCAGGATAGTAACGTAATAGAAGTCCCTGATTTTCGTAGGGCTAATTTTGATAGTTTCGCGGATAGGATGAGAGTAGTGGACTGGGATAACTTATTTATGGGTAATGACACAAATTTGCGTTGGGTGGCGTTTAAAGAAAGTTTTAGGAATATTGAAAGGGAGTTTATTCCTCGTAGGCCCAAGCGCGCTAGTAATCGTGGTAGACCGAAGTGGTGGAGTAGGGAAATAGGAGAGTTTATAAACGAGCGTAATAGAGCGTATAGACTTAGTAAGCGTAATGGCCAGGTAGCTAACTTTAATAGATATATCGAGCTTAGACGTCAGGTTAAAAGATCAGTTAGGAATGCCAAGCGTAATTTAGAGATACTTATAGCTGCGGATAGTAAACATAATCCAAAAAGTTTTTTGAATACGTTAATAATCGTAAGCCGGTAAAAAATAACATAGGCCCTCTAGTGGATGTTAATGGCGCTTTGGCTTCTGACGCTCAGGCGATGGCGGGTATTTTCAATAACTTTTTTGCGACAGTTTTTACCGTAGAAGACGTAAATAATGTCCCCGACGTGGATGATATCGTTCCATTTAGTAGCGAGACTTATTTTGGATGAAATAACTGTTTACGAGGCTGAGATTGCGCATTATATCGATAGGCTAAAAGTTAGCAAGGCTCCAGGCCCTGACGCTTTTTATCCCAGACATTTGAAAGATTTGAAAGAAGTTATCGTAGGCCCCTTAACGAAGATCTTTAATCAGTCACTCGAAACGGGGATTATTCCTGAAGACTTTAAATTAGCTAACGGCACGCCTATTTTTAAAAAAGGCGACCGCGCGGTAGCTAGCAATTATAGGCCCATTAGCTTAACGTCAATTGTAGGTAAACTTTTGGAATCCGTAGTTAGGGATCGTATTATCGATCACTTAGAAAGTAGAGATTTGATTAATAGTAGTCAGCATGGGTTTCGACGCCATAGGTCTTGTTTAACTAATTTGTTAGAATTTTATAACGAAATAGTGCGCGAATACGATAGGCATAGAGCAGCTGACGTTATTTATTTAGATTTTAAAAAGGCGTTCGATACAGTTCCGCATAGGAGACTAATTGCGAAGGTTAAAGCGCACGGTATACGCGGTCAGGTAGCTAACTGGTTAGAAGAATGGCTTCGTGCTAGGAGACAGAGGGTCGTAGTTAATGGTAGTGAATCAGGGTGGTTAGATGTAGGTAGCGGTGTCCCACAGGGTTCAGTGTTAGGCCCATTGCTATTCGTAATTTACATTAACGACATAGATGTAGGATTGACTAGTAACGTGTCAAAATTCGCGGACGATACTAAAATAGGCGGTAAGGTTGTTAACGAGGACGATAGAAATAGGATTCAAGACGATGTAAATAGGATTATGGAGTGGACAGATAAGTGCAGATGCAATTTAACGTAGACAAATGTAAAGTTTTGCATATAGGTTCTCGCAACAATAATTACGCGTATACGATGGATGATAGGGAGTTAGCGAGCGTTGACGAGGAAGTAGATTTAGGCGTACGCGTATCTAAGGATTTAAAGGTTAGGAACCAGTGCCTGGAGTCTTGCGCAAAAGCTAATAGGATGTTAGGTTTCATAGCACGTAATTTCGAATTTAAATCGAAGGATATTATATTGCCCCTTTACAAGTCCCTAGTCAGGCCTCATTTAGAATATGCAGTTCAGTTTTGGTGCCCGTACTTGCGTGAGGATATTGATAGGTTAGAAAGGGTTCAGCGTCGTGCCACGAAACTTATTCCGTCATTGCGCAATAAGCCTTATGAAGATAGGATTAAAGAGTTAGACCTGTATTCACTCGAAACTAGGAGATTAAGGGGGGAACTTATTGAAGTTTTCAAAATCGTTAATAACATCGATAACGTAAATTTTGATAAATTGTTCACTTTCGATAATAGTAATACTCGCAATAACGGGTTTAAGTTGCGTGGCAGACGTTTCATTACTAATATCGCTAAAAACTTCTTTACGTTTAAAGTAATCGATAAATGGAATAATCTTCCCGCGTCAGTCGTTCATTCTACCAGCGTTAATATGTTTAAGAACCGTCTTGACAGACATTTTAAAAATATTGACGTTGTTTAAAATTAAAAAAAGAAAGTTAACAACAGGAGCTCTGGTGGTGGTGCTCGAGGATGAGTCTGTTGACGATCAATGCCAGCTTGTGACATGCCAGCGTGTGATGCCAGCAAAAAAAAAAAAAAAAAAAAAAAAAATTAGACTAACACGAACGTAGATGTAGCTCGTAGCGTAAACTAACCCACTTTTTGTTTAACTGTACCTACTTTTTTTTTTTTCTTTTCTCCTTTCTTGCATGTCTGTAACTCTCTTTACTTGCATGTTTGTAGTTTGCATGGTATGGCAGTGAGTTAAGACTGTGTTTGCATGGTTTGTAAGCGTTCTTATTTTACTTCTTTTCATCTTTCACCCCTCTCCTATTTTCTTCGACTATTTTTCTGACTTGTCGGCAGTGGCCGGCGGATGATGATGGTGAGACCTTTTTCCTCTTTTTCTGAATGAATGTTAACCCACGAATGATAGGTGTTGCTCCTTACTTAACCCCTTATTCTCTTCTCTTCTCTTAACCCCCTACTCTTTCCTTTCTCTCGGGCTAGCCTTAGAGTGGATCTTAGGGTCTTTGTTAGCCTTAG
This sequence comes from Bathynomus jamesi, assembly GCA_023014485.1. Classification (NCBI taxonomy): domain Eukaryota; kingdom Metazoa; phylum Arthropoda; class Malacostraca; order Isopoda; family Cirolanidae; genus Bathynomus; species Bathynomus jamesi. The sequence goes on from JAJOZX010002215.1 coordinate 489,564, forward strand.
CTTCTGTAGATCTGTAGATCTGTAGATTGATCAGTTTCGACGGTTGTTCATTTTTCACAAAAGTGCCAATTAACGACATGCTCTTACTTTCTCTCACGAGAATTATATAAGTATAACCTGCCACAATTTGCACACTTTGTTTGGAACTCCTTAAACTTTGCACCAAAGATTGCAAATTCACGTTTGCAAATTCACATCAATATTATCAACAGGTTTTTTGGGAATAGCCATGAGTAATCCTTTGTCGCCTTTCCTCTCCAATATTTATGTTGAATTTTTTAGATAACTTACATCCCGAGAGTCGTATAGGAAAAGGTCAGGCTTTAATTTTAGTATCTATCGGAAAGAAAAGACGCTTGTCCTATATGCCCTTTTACTCCGAACATGACACCCCCCATCAAGAAAGCCATATTCTCTTCTATGTTTTCCGTGCACTTAGGATCACCAGCACGGAATACATAGATGCTGTGTTAGAAAAAATCAATAATATTGGAAGCGATTTGTGCTACCCACCTGCTTTTATAAAATCTTGTCTTGACAAGCCAAAGCAAAATTTCTATCACTTGAATAGTCCAGAGCTGGGCATTTGCGGCATATTTTGCGGTACTGCGGTACTTGCGGTACCACCGCACTACCACCCCGGGCCCCCATAACGCAGTACCGCAAAGGATCGCTGAAAGTACCGCAGTACCGCTACCGCATTCAAATTTCCGCGTACCGGTTTGGTACCGGTTTGGTAGTGCAGCAGTACCGCAGTACCGCAATATGCCGCAAGTGCCCAGCTCTGTTGAATACTAACCCTCGCACTCTGTCAAAAAATATTTTGATACTCCCTTTTTTCCCAGGTTTTTTTAGGCATTGCTAATGTACTTCAAGTTTTGAATATTAATGTAGTATTTTCATATAACACTACTGTGAAAAATGTCATAATAAAGAATAGTCCTACCAATAATTCAGGCACAATTTATAAAATTGGTTGTAAACAATGTGACTCCTTTTACAGTGAACAGACGGAAAAAGATTTGAACACACGTGTAAAACAACATCAATATTACGTTAGAACGGGACAGTCGTCGAATGCCCTTTTTGTCCATTTGTCAGAGTTGTCTCATTGGATTGATTGGAATAATTCTTCAATTTCGTTTCACTGAAGCAGCATTGTTAATAGAAGCATTCTTGAGTTTGCCATCATTCAACTTATAAACAATTTCAACCTCAGTCAGGGCCTTTTTTTCGCTCGATCCTGTTCTTTTGAATTCTTTCAGATCAGATTTAGATAAGAAGGGCAAGGCGCTAAAACTGTAGTAGCTTTCCCACGTGGATCGTATGCTCCTCTTCCAATATTCTCTTCACCAATCATATAATTTTTGTTATTCTATATGAAATGTATATACTGTCTCGATCTTGTCATTAATTTCAGTATTCCTGAGAATTTCATTGAACGAAAGCGTTTCAGCACTATTTCATGTTTTAACTTTCCTTCATGGTTATTTTCTCATCATATATATAACTGTAGTTTATGAATAATATGATTTTATTATAGTGTTAAACATATTAAATTCTCGTTTCTTCCATTTTAAAATCGATCAGACTTATGATTGCCTACAAAGATATGATCAGAGCTGTTGAGTATTTTGGAATCACGATGGTAGAAGGTCTGAACTTTTTTGGTGAAGGAAGACTCAGTACGTATACTTACATTAACTTCGTCACTCACGATGCTCTAGCCTGGAAAACTCTGAACCAGACCAAAGATTTCGTCACAATAATTCGCAAAAAGATCGACAATATGACACATCAGTACGAAAATGTAGAGAATGTATTTAAATGGTAAGGAAAAAAATGAAGAATAAATAATGTTAGGAATGATGTAGCATTTTTTTAACGTTCATTTTCATTTAATGTTAATTTTTTAATGTTCATTTTCATTTAATGTTCATTTTTTAATGTTCATTTTCATTTAATGTTCATTTTTTTAATGTTCATTTTCATTTAATGTTCATTTTTTTAATGTTCATTTTCATTTAATGTTCATTTTTTAATGTTCATTTTCATTTAATGTTCATTTTTTAATGTTCATTTTCATTTAATGTTCATTTTTTAATGTTCATTTTCATTTAATGTTCATTTTTTAATGTTCATTTTCATTTAATGTTCATTTTTTTAATGTTCATTTTCATTTAATGTTCATTTTTTAATGTTCATTTTCATTTAATGTTCATTTTTTAATGTTCATTTTCCATGCTTGTAGATTTCAGTTGAATTTATGTTTATTTTGTATTCAGGCGAGCAAGAATCACGGAAAATGTTGCTCAGGCTGTCGATTTGAGAGAGGCTGACGATTATTATTACGTAATGGTTCGACTTTCCGATGAACTGAGAGAAATGCAACAGATTTTATTGGAACTTATTAGGTAAGGTCATGAAATAATACTCTTACGATACTTCAGTATCTAAATTCGTAACATATAAAATTGTTACAAAGCAGCCATGTTCTGGAAGTTGCGTATTTTTTATGGTTTCAAAGATTTGCATTGGAAACAAAACTGATTCATAGGAATTAAAATGGGTATCATTACATGTAGTTTTGAAGAGTTTCTTCTTGTTTATTTTCAGAGAATATATGAAGCAAGAACTGGAATCTGCGGACACTGAAGCGGCGTTGTCCATCTTATTACTCACTCTTGTCCTTTGTCTTTCGCCAATTATTATTTTTCTCATCAGAAATGCTTCAATCACGATTCAGGTGCTTACGTGCATGTTAAAAAATACACCTCCTGTATTCCATATGGTATTTCAGATACTTACTACGAATTGACTTCCTGAATTCAAGTTATTCTCTCTACGTACATTTGACGTTTAATAATAATAATAATAATAATAATAATAATAATAATAATAATAATAACTAGTCTGAAAAATGCGTAGTGCAAAAAGGCAATTTTTTTTTGTGTGCATAATAATAAACCTCAAAAAGAACAGGACAAGAATAACAAAAAACATTTGGCCTTAAAAATTCAAAGTTAAAAAAAACAAAAAATATTTAATGGCAGCTCTTAAAGAGAAAACTCTTTATGCATTTTAATGTTGTTTTGTAGAGTCAGTGACCACATGGTAAAAATATACATGTTAAACTCAAATATACATGTTAAAAGTGCCGCTAAATATTTTTTTTTTTTACTTTGAATTTTTAACGCCAAATGTTTTTTTTTTAATTATTATTCTCCTGTTCCTTTTTTTTAAATTTATTATTCTGTTTCCGACTAGTCCATGTTTTTTGTCGGTAGCGCCTATTTGTTTTAAACACAAATTTTGCACAAAATTAGCGATCATTCTACCTTTTGAACAGAAGTTTTTAAAGCAGTGAGAACTTAACATTTACTTTAAGTTCACGAACCATTTACATTTTGAGTGCAGCTTCACAAATCTTGTTTGGATGTGAAGCTTAAAATTTTTATACTAGCTGTGGTATTTTTGAAAATTTATGGACTGACTTGTTTTTCCTCGACTTCACAAAAGAGTATAAAATTTTGTACAAGCTTGGTCTGACGAGATGCATAAATTATTTATTTTTTACCACAAACAACACAAATTGTAAAGTAGCCAAAATTTGGTTTTTGCGTGACGCTGGGTGGAGCTTTAGAGCTCTCGATGAATAACCTCCGCCCAGAATCACGCAGGCGGACGGCTAACTCACCTGAACAACTTTTTTTGGCCACATAAACTTCGCTCTAAACTTTTTTGTAGTGAACGACTTGTTCGATGTTTAAATAAGATTATTCGCGACGACGTCCTCTATCTTTTGGTGTAAAGTGCGTGTGGCGTAGTTTCTTATGAAAAAAGTTATAGCCTTTAGAAGAGCCGTCCGCAAAGTGCTAACTGGGATCAAGAAAGATTTGTTGAGGCACTACTCTACGTGAACGATAATAATAATAATAATAATAATAATAATAATAATAATAATAATAATAATACTGTTTTAAATGAAAATATCTCATCAGACATGTGCTGTTTCACTTACGACCAAAAGCAATCAACTGAAAAAGGAAAAACGTCGATGTGATCGTCTCTTGTGCCAGATGCTTCCTCCTCCTGTTGCGCAGCAGTTGAAGAAACGACAGTCAGTAAGTATTTACTTAACGTTCAATGGACAGGAGCAGTGAAGTCAGATGGAAGTCGTTTTATCTTTTACCCTCTGAGAGATAATATACCACTTTCGTTTTAAGATTCTTTGGTTATTCCACGAACTCTAGAATTGTGAAACTCACTGTGTTTGCCTTCCCCACCCACATTACTTGTTCAAAGTATAGGGTGAGCGAAAAGTCCCTGTACACCCGTCCACTTCCAATACAGTGCAGATACAGGTTCACTACACTTTTTGCAGGTGCACAGGGACTTTTCGCTCACCCTGTATAACTAGAATATTTTTGTTTTTTCTCTTTTCTATCATTGAAAAAAGCCATTGCCTTATTTTTTTTTGTTAGCGACTTATTTTGATCTTATTTCATAGCGAAAAAACACTCAGTGCATACTAAAAATATTATATTGTTCGTGCTTAACACAAATGCCAGAGAGTAATTCAATTTTTAGGTGCCAGCAGAAAGCTACAGTATGGTTACAGTATTCTTTAGTGATATAGTTGGATTTACGAAGCTAGCTGCTGATTCTTCACCTATGCAGGTAACCATCTTATTTCTTCGTTAACATAATACATATATTAAGAGAAAATTGCGATAAACGCGGGGACTTAAGCAATGCTTGGAAACTGCAAGTAACCACAATCCAAGTGTTCCTACCTGGCACACGGGAAAGTGTGAGAACAAGAATGCCCTACTTTCCCGCTGGACTGTGGTTACTTGCAGCTTCCGTGCATAATACAGTACATATACAGTATACTTAAATAAACTGAATTCTTTTTTAAAATCAAGAATGACACACTGAAAACTAATTATAACTAAAAACTAATTATAACTAATAACTAGATGATGTTCAAAACATTTCAAAAATCATTTTAATCACGTGATTCTTTTGAATTTTTTCCATGAAATTATATGACTAATATATTCTCTTATAGTATGCAAACGATTTTGACATATGTTACTATTTTTATATATATGTATATATATATTCAGATTGTTGCCTTACTGAATACATTGTACAGTATGTTTGACTCCAGAATTGAGAAATTTGATGTGTACAAAGTGGAGACGATTGGTGATGCTTATATGGTGGTCTCTGGCGTTCCTCAGCTTAATGGTGATGTATTCATTCATAAGTGAATGTTGTAGTTAACTTTAAACCATATCCCTGTTATCTCTGTTAACCAATACAAGATTTTCTGATTTCTTATTAGGAAGTTAAATTTAAAAAAAATAACTTTATTAACAAATTACGAAACATTACTTTACATATCGATAAGAAACAAATTCTCTCTCTCTCTCTCTCTCTCTCTCTCTCTCTCTCACACACACACACACACACACACACACACACACACACACACAATGTTTATCATTAGAGTATTAAAATAAAGTAAAATACAAATTATTATTTATGTGATTAAACAGGTAATTATTGAGCATATTATTATTTTGCTCTAAAGGTATGAAACACGTGACTGAAATCGCTCATATGGCCCTCGATCTTGTCGACAGCGCGTCTCATTTTGTGATTCCTCACCGACCAGACAAACAGTTACTAATTCGAGCTGGCTTCAATTCAGGTCCTGTAGTTGCAGGTACAAAATTTGAAGTTCTTTTCATTTACAACGTAAAATTCGTTAATACGCTACTTTGCAATTCTCACAGCATATAAAATAGTTTCAATCTTGTTTTCTAACAATTTTTTATTACTTTCTGTAAGTTATATATATATATATATCTATATTATATATATATATATATATATATATCAGTGGCGTGCGGTGATTTTTCGTCAAGGGGAAGCAATTCAAGCAAAACAACAAAGATTATATAAAATAAAAATAAAACTTTAAAATACTCGTATATAATAAAAACAAAACCATATAATCATCTACTTACTTTACTTATAGGTTAATTCTATTCTTCTTTCTTTTTTATTAAATATATCTATTATTTCTTCGTAAAAGGCATCGGTTTTCATATCCTTAAGAAGCTTTTTCTCAATTGAGATTAAAGCTAAACTTGCAAGCCTTTCTTACCCTTGCGCATTTCTAGCGTAGTTACGTATTCGCTTTAAATGAGAGAATGACAGCAGACAGCACGTAAAATTGCCAGATATTTCAAGAAAATTAACTATAAGATCTGGACAGCGATTTCTAAATTGCTTCCTTTTTGACATAGGGAAGGATAAAATAACGATAAATATATATTCTTTTCCGCTTAACAAGGCCATGGAATTTTTTAGTAGAAAAACTATATATGAAACTTGTTGTATTCAATAAATACTACATTATTAAACATTAAATGAGTTTTTAGAATGGAAAGAAACAATTTGTAACAGTAAAAAAAAAGCAAAAGTCATTGGGAAAAAGGATGCATTTCGTCAATTGTTGTCCAACTCGAGATTTTTTGCGTCGGCTTTCTTAAAGGTTTTTGCACGAACGGCAACCAATGTATATACTATGTATCCACCTGATTACCAATCAAATGCTATAAATAGTATAATAAAATGATTTTGTACAAATTATTAACACATATTGAACTGTTTAAACTTTAAAGTATAATACAGCATTTTCTTCTTTCTTTGAATAGGGAAGCATTGCTTCCCTTGCTTCCATGGACCGCACGCCACTGATATATATATATATATATATATATATATATATATATATATATATATATATCAGTGGCGTGCGGTCCATGGAAGCAAGGGAAGCAATGCTTCCCTATTCAAAGAAAGAAGAAAATGCTGTATTATACTTTAAAGTTTAAACAGTTCAATATGTGTTAATAATTTGTACAAAATCATTTTATTATACTATTTATAGCATTTGATTGGTAATCAGGTGGATACATAGTATATATATATATATATATATATATATATATATATATATATATATATATAGTGGCGTGCGGTCCATAGAAGCAAGGGAAGCAATGCTTCCCTATTCAAAGAAAGAAGAAAATGCTGTATTATACTTTAAAGTTTAAACAGTTCAATATGTGTTAATAATTTGTACAAAATCATTTTATTATACTATTTATAGCATTTGATTGGTAATCAGGTGGATACATAGTATATACACATTAGTTGCCGTTCGTGCAAAAACCTTTAAGAAAGCCGACGCAAAAAATCTCGAGTTGGACAACAATTGACGAAATGCATCCTTTTTCCCAATGACTTTCGCTTTTTTTTTACTGTTACAAATTGTTTCTTTCCATTCTAAAAACTCATTTAATGTTTAATAATGTAGTATTTATTGAATACAACAAGTTTCATATATAGTTTTTCTACTAAAAAATTCCATGGCCATGTTAAGCGAAAAAGAATATATATTTATCGTTATTTTATCCTTCCCTATGTCAAAAAGGAAGCAATTTAGAAATCGCTGTCCAGATCTTATAGTTAATTTTCTTGAAATATCTGGCAACTTTACGTGCTGTCTGCTGTCATTCTCTCATTTAAAGCGAATATGTAACTACGCTAGAAATGCGCAAGGGTAAGAAAGGCTTGCAAGTTTAGCTTTAATCTCAATTGGGAAAAAGCTTCTTAAGGATATGAAAACCGATGCCTTTTACGAAGAAATAATAGATATATTTAATAAAAAGAAAGAAGAATAGAATTAACCTATAAGTAAAGTAAGTAGATGATTATATGTGTTTTGTTTTTATTATATACGAGTATTTTAAAGTTTTATTTTTATTTTATATAATCTTTGTTGTTTTTGCTTGAATTGCTTCCCCTTGACGAAAAATCACCGCACGCCACTGATATAATATATATATATATATATATATGTGTGTGTGTGTGTGTGTGTGTGGTAAAATTTTATGTTATAGTTGTCGGATAGCGTCAGATGAGAAAATAAATGAATTTGCCCTAAAATACTTGTAATTTTTTATGCTTTTAGAAATTTCGTTTTTTAGACGAATTTTTTTCCGTAACTGTACATTTTAGAAAACCTTTAAGAACTTGTGAAATGTTTCCATTAAAAAGGTACTTACTTGTTAGTAATGCTCAAACTGGTATTACTTATTAATTTGTAACACAGTCTGTCTATAATCTTATGTGCAGTACAATATATGAATTAGTAGAGTTACCCTTAAAAATTAAGTAATAGCAGGTGCAAATAATAATGTAGAAATATATTGTTCCATTTTTATTTTATTTTTTTTTTTGTGTGTAATTATTTCGGAGTTATGTTATAAAAATGTAAAACGCTTACGTATTGATTAGTGAGTCTTCGAACCGAAACCTATTAACAAATGAATTTCATCCGCTCATTGATATTCCTTTTAACTCCTTGTTTCCTTATATATACACACAACTGGTATGTTGCACATTAATAGGATTTAATAAAGTGTTGCTTCAGTGATTTGCGAAACGAAATTAATGATGGTGCTTGTCTGACATTCATAGGTTTAGCGTTCCATATATCTGCTCCTTTGTAGGAGAGAGCATTTCCTGCAATTTGCATTGAGTAATTTGGTTTGTATTATGATTATGAGTGGTCTGATGCAAGGTAATCACCCTGTGAATAAGCGAGGTATAGTTTCTATTATTAACAACTTTGTTCATACTGATACCGATAGTTAGTTTATGTAAATTATTTAGCTTTCGAATATTTAAATCTCTGAACATTGGAGAGGTATGGAATTGTCTGTTATCACTTTTTGAGTTCGTAAGCATTTTTTTATGGATTACTTCCAGCGGATATCTTATATAATTCTTTGTACTATCCCATTTTGTAATTCCATATTGTAATTGTGGATGAATAAATCAGTTATACAGTGTAAAGCGAGCATTTTGGGGGTTATTTTTATTTTTTTTTAGTTTTAATATTATGTAGAGAAATCTAGATATGTTCAGTTTGATAACTTATGTTGTATATGGCTTTTGAAATTGAATTTAATAATCTTATCTAACATATAACTAATATATTCTGTTTCTTTATTAATATTAATTTCTTTGCCACTATTCAGGCATAGTGGGTACGAGTATGCCCAGATACTGCGTTTTTGGAGATACTGTCAATGTGGCAGCGAAGATGGAGTCAACGGGAGAAGGTAATTACTGATACGTGCACAATCTAACAATCGTTTAAAAATTCTGTAACAAAAGTTGCGAACGAGGAAAACTCATTATTTCGATTGAAAAACGGTTACAGACCTAACATACTATTTGGTCAACGGAACACAACATCGACACCCTAAAAAACTAACAGCCTAACCTATCCTAGCGTAATTTAACTAAGCCTAACCTAGCCTAGCGTAACTTAACTAAGCCTAACCTAGCCTAATCTCTGCTAGCCTAACATAACTTAATCTAGCCCACAGTAACATGTCGATTTTATGTAACGTCGATCAGATGTCATTACTGAAGTTATTCTTTCCTCGAGAAATGGACCTTGGCAATTTTTATCATGTCCCGTTTGTTTTCTTCTTTTTTCCACGTTTTGTTCAAGTGATTTTATTTAGTTTAGGAAAGAAATAAGGATAGTATATCAAACGTTCACAAGTTTAACCATAAAAGGAACTTCTCTACTTTTGCCAGCAACCAGTATCAATGAATTAGGCGAGAAGGATGAACGGTGTTTAAAGATTAGTCTAAATTAGCACACCTTATTAAGGTGATGAGGTCAGAGTGGCCCTTGAAGAAAGAATTTTCACTTAACCTTATATTTATAATTTAATTCTGAGCATTTTCAATAAATATATATTCAGTGGTTATTATATTATTTTTTATCATTTGATCACTTAGCTATGAAAGTTCATGTAAGTCAAGTTTCAAAGGAATTGCTGGAAAAAATTGGTGGTTACTCATTTGACTTTCGAGGATATCAGGAGGTAAAGGTGAGCGGAAGAAGGCGTTTCGAACTATAAATAAACAGTGTATAACAAACGAAATCAACACTAGTGGGTATCTTTCATGTAGTGGGTATCTTTCATTTTATAACCTCATGTATGCATGCATTTCGTATTAAATATTATAACACGTATTTTCAGTGATGGTTATTTATAACTACGTGACACTTCCAACAACATAGCCATTAAAATTTATCTTCTCTTTATTCGTATTTACTCATCAGGGCAAAGGCGCAATTACTACATTTTGGCTAAAAGCATGCCCAGACTACAAAAAAGAATCGGCCGCTAAAGAAAAGAAACAGACTGCAAATGTGCCAACGACTACAAAACAGAACTAACTGATTCTAAACAATTATGGAGTGTTGAAACTGTACATTTTATTACATTATTTAGGTAACTGAACTATTTTGCTGTAAGACAAAATATACACTTGAAGCTATAGTTGAAAATTGTACCATTAGCCTCTCCCTTGGAAACAGTTTGCACCGAATTTTTCTCTGCAACGACAAAAGAATTGTTGGGACCATTTTTTTTTTAGCAACTTCTTCAAATTGCACAAAAACTACGTATCATTAATTACATTTTTTTTTAAATATATTTGTTTTTTTATGAATAAATACTATATCTTTAAAGTTTATTTTGCAAAAAGTTACATTTTTCCTAATGTTAGCCTGTCATTTTCATTGTACAGTATTCAGAAAACTTTTTAAATACGTTCTAGTTTAAACACTGAGAGAGGAATTCAGTATTGATAATTACAGGATTTCAGAATCAAGTGTTACGCTTCACCCTAGAAAGCAAACGTGACTTATAACGATAAAAATACATTGTTTTTTCTCAAAATGATGGCTTATTGTACGCAAATTAATTTTTATTATTGTTTAATAACGATAAATTGTTTAATTCAATCTATAAATGTAACTGTTACTATGGAGTTACGTAGACCCAACACTAGTCGCTATGTGTGCAACGAACGATCCCATACTGGCCTTCTTAGATTAAAACTTTCTATAATAAAATTTAGTACATAAACAATTATATTGTAAAATATTTCTGTAACTAAATATAAACAATATTGTCCGTTTATTTTTTATTAATGAAAGTCACCTTTTACACATTGTTTTAAGTCATCATTACTGTAAACTCATTGTCCAAATCTGTATTGAAAAACTACCTCCCAAATTGAGATTGTGAAAAGAATTTAGACGTACTTTCTTATCTCATAAACTCAATTTTTAGTAATTCATCATCATTCCATTTTAGAAAAATGCAAGACCACTTCCAGTTCAGAGCTGTAAGTTATCATTACTGTTGAAAAGCGTAATATATAAACTGTAAAAAAAAAATATATATTATATATATATATATATATATATATATATACCAAAGCTGGGCACTTGCGGTATTTTTTGTGGTACTGCGGTACTGCGGTACTACCGCACTACCAAACCGGTACCGCATAACGCAGTACCGCAAAGGATCGCTGAAAGTACAGCAGTACCGCTACCGCATTCAAATTTCCCGCGGTACTTTCCGCGGTACCGACAAACACGACTTTTCAAAAAATTAACACTTTTTTGAAGTAAACCTTATTACAGGAGTACAGTAAGACGAATGCTGCGTGTGTTGCATCAGCCTAACTCTAGACACGTTAAGTTTTCGTTCAGAACATGTTACGTTGCCATCCTATCACAACGCCTCAGTGCAGTGCTTGCTTTTGAGCCGGTTGCACGTGTGTTACATTTCTGTGACAAAGATCGATTTTTAGCCATTATGGCAGAAAGTTCAGGTGCGAAATCGCCGATATGCAATTTCTGAAAATATGTGGTATTACTTGTGTTGTTCTTGTGTGCAGTACCGCAGTACCGCAGTACCGCGGAACGCACCAGGGGGACCTGAAAAAGTACCGCAGTACCGCGTAACGCACTGGGCATGCTGAGGTACCGCAGTACCGCGTAACGCACCCCCAAATTTTGGTACCGCGCCTACCACTGATATATACACACAGTATTTCCTGTTTAGCTTTGTACGTATATAATTTACTAGGAATTAGATATATAGCAAGTTCTTATATTGGATCACCTGAAGATTAGGGCCCCTAGCCTTCTCTAATTAGCCTTAGAAGGTTAACTAACGAAAATATCACGACCTAACCTAACTAATCGTTAGATCAACTGTACGCCCTTGACAATTGGTTAGGTTAGGTCGTGATATTTTCGTTAGTTAGCCTTATAAAGCTAACTGAAGGCTGGGGGCCCTGATCTTCAGGTGATCCCTTATATTTTACTAGAAAGTTTACTAGGAATTAGATATACTGTATCGCAAGTTATTTTACTAAAAAGTTTACTAGAAATTATATTTAATATTTCGTCATTATCTTATATTAAATTTGTAAATCTCAAAGAAAAGGTTACGCACATTTAGCTATTCTTAGTTTCTTGTTTATTTATATTTCGTTGCTGTAGCACAGCGCTTATGGTTTGTTTACGATAAAAACGTAAATAATTTGTATTTAACACAGAGTGTGATCCAAAAAGGTATTTTTCCCCCCGCCCCACAAAAAAAAAATTATTGAACATTATTTTTGGGAACACCTTTTTTAAATCACCATATATATATATATATATATATATATATATATATATATATTATTTTTTTCATAAGCTTCATAAATAAATTTTCATAATCTTTCGTAAGTTTTTGATATTAATAATCATTATAATTTCCTGGTTAGTTTTGATAACAAAATTTGTGTTTATGTTAAATTGAACAAATCACCAAACAACCAGTTGTAAATTTGAACAGGAAGTTTATTTCTAAAAACTTTTTGGGTAGATTGCCTTTCCGCAGAAAGTGTTGGTTGGTTGCTGATCCGTTCAACTTTTATCATCTAAAAGAGGGTACTGAGACCTGCTGTAATGGCACTAACCGAGAAAAATGAGTCCATTTTAAAAGGAAAACTAGATCGAGCTGAATACATTATGTACAGCAGGCTCGTCATTGCACCCCCCCATCACAATTTTTTAAACTGGCTTGGGAGAGACCTCATGGTTGGATTTAAAAGTGTGTAGTTAAAGAAACTGTCTAATCAACAATCCTCCTCCACAGAGTACTGAAATTTAATTTGTTCCCAATGTCGGTCATTCCCATTTCAGTTTTCGTCCAAGAATGGGAAATTCAGAAAGTGGGAATTTGAAAGAAAACAATTCTCGAATCAATCCACATCCATTCTCAATGTAGGACTCCTCACTTTAAGAAACTACCCCTCGGGCCTGTAATTGTGTCACAATCTTCCTTTTACCCTTTGCCATCACGGGAATCTTTTCCAGAATTTAAATTCCTACTTCGAGGAATCCCATTTTTGGATCATAAATAGGAATGGGGAATGGCACCAAGTGGAAAGTAATCCTTTAGTTTCATTTATTTAATGTTTATCAATTTGTATTATTATTATTCCTCATAGGAATCAGTTTGCGTACAGGGTGTACCAAAATTCAGAACACATAGAATCTTGCCTTTTAATGCAGAAAAAACAACAACATCTATATATATATATATATATATATATATATATATATTAAAAAGGCAAGGTTCCTCTGTATCCTGACTTATGGGATACCCTGCGTGTTTCATAAGTCTCTACCCAATGGGAAATACATTGAACCTCATATAACCTCGTATAACTTCATATAACTCATATAATTCAGTTCAAAGCACGTTAATGTAATGAATTAATTAATTAATGTAATCCTCATTTAGACAGAGACTTTTGGAACACACTGTAAATTTATATTTTGACTTCTTATAATTACTGTAAGTTAGAGTTAATTGTTATGTATGCATAAGTATGAGATAGACAGTAAATATATCTTGGTTTTATGACCAAGAAAAATTTTACTAAAAATTAAAATGTATACGATTGTTTTTATGACCTTTTGTTTGTGACAGTATAAACAATATAATTTCATACCACATTTAGAATAGTTTAACGTTACATTCAACAGAATCCTAAGCGTTCAGCGGTTTAAGTTTACATTCGACAGAATCCTAAGCGTTCAGCGGTTTAACTTTACATCCGACAGAATCCTAAGCGTTTAACTTTACATCCGACAGAATCCTAAGCGTTTAACGGCGTTACATTCGACAGAATCCTAAGCGTTCAGCGGTTTAATGTTACATTCGACAGAATCCTAAGCGTTCAGCGGTTTAACTTTACATTCGACAGAATCCTAAGCGTTCAGCGGTTTAATGTTACATTCGACAGAATCCTAAGCGTTTAACGGTTAACGTTACATTCGACAAAATCCTAAGCTTTTAACGGTTTAACGTTACATTCGACAGAATCCTAAGCGTTTAACGGTTTAACGTTACATTCGACAGAATCCTAAGCGTTTAACGGTTTAACGTTACATTTGACAAAATCCTAAGCGTTCAACGGTTTAACTTTGCAATCGAGAAAATCCTAAGCGTTCAACGGTTTAATTTTACATTCGACAAAATCCTAAGCGTTCAACGTTGTTTTCAATATTAACAGATCACCAACCCTCTGTCTGGTCTTCTATGTATAAATGATTGGTTTGGAGTTTCAAATGTCTCAAATGGTTAATATATGTCAATAATCATTCGGGACGATCAGAAACTAGCACAGTGTCCAGGCCAAACTAGTGCGATCCATTGCGCTAACTCCTGCATTTTATTACCAATACATTCAGGAATCGAACCCCCGACATCAGTGTCTTCATTTCATTTATATAAAGAGACGGTATTACCAACTGAGCTACGGATCTAACTTTTAAGTCCTAAGATCTTTCGAGTTTGGACCAACCTTCCCAGTTTGCCTGGTTTTTTTTTTACCTTGTAAAATGTAAGCAATAGAATTTTCATTTGATCCAAGTTTAACGTGCAAATGTTTCTGAACTTGTAATATGTGTTTCCGGGGTTGTTTAACCTCCTTCGTAACATGTGACGGAAAGGACCTACAGCTTTATGTGAGATCCGAACCACGGGTTAACTTTAATTTAATAAAGCATATTTATAACTAACAGCTTAATGTGAAGATTAAAGACTATAAACGTACCGCTTATTTTGAAACGTTACAGATAGACAATAAATATATCTTTGTTTTATGACCAAGAAGAAATTTACTAAAGAGAAATTTACTAAACATTCAAGCGTGGAAAATATATAACTCCGAATGAAATATCTTGTATACCGTTACAAAAGCGGATCTATAGAAAGGTTGGCCAACGTTCGTAGTTCAATGGATAACACCGGTTCCGTATAAGCGAAGTGAAGACATTCAGGTCGGGGGTTCGAAATTTCGAATCCCAATGATGCTGGTAATAGTAATACGGGAGTTAGAGCAATGTACTGCATTAGTTGGCCTGAGCTGTGCGCTAGTTTTTGACCGTCCTCGTTGATTATTATCACTGTGGATCGAACCTCAGACTTCGTTTATAGAGAAAAGGGTGTCTTACCCACTGAGCTGTGTGCTAGTTTTTGACCGTCCTCGTTGATTATTATCACTGTGGATCGAACCTCAGACTTCGTTTATAGAGAAAAGGGTGTCTTACCCACTGAGCTGCGTGCGGGCGCTGGTATACCTCCCACAAAAAAGTAGGTATCGAAACTGAATAAAAATTTACTAGGTTTTATGAAGAATTTTTTTTTTCAAATATGAACTGAATAAACTTTCTTCTTAAATTCAATTTACGAAGGATCTTGAGGTGGTTTACTTTTTTACACTCATTATGAAGTTCTTTAAATAAAATAGAATCTTAATTAATTTTTTCATTAATATATCTGTATTTTTTTAGGCAGGAAGGAAGGGCCAATGGTGAACGGCCGCAAAAACGACCCCCCCCCCTCCCCCAATAGAAGAAGAAGAGAGCCAAAATCAAGGTTCAGGGTATGAATGCGTTTTGTAATTTTTTTTCCTGTGTGCCACTCGGAGTTATGGATGTGCTTGACAAAGTAACAACAGTTCGACGTGCCCTCGGACGTAATGGTATCACTGGATCATTCTTCGAAAATGAACAAAGACAAATGTCATTGTCAATACAGAAAGATACGTGCACATGTGGAGAAGGAAATTTCTTCCAGCACTGGGGAGGAAGCGAGGTGTGAACATGAATACAGTTATATTTCAGCAAGATGGTGCGCCTCTTCACACATCAAATGTTGCCTTGGAATTCCTGAAACAACACTTTCCAGGAGCTCGACTGATCTCGCGACGTACTGACGACCAAATGGCTACCAAACTCCCCTGATTTCTTTCTCTAGGGGTATCTCATAGCGAAAGTCTATGAGAACAATCGTCAGACACTGGACGAGCTGAGGATCAACATTAGAAGGTTGATAAGACTCATCCCAGCAGAAATTCGTGGCAGAATGTTTGAGAATTTCAATGTCTGGGTCGTTTCTGTCACCGTGAGCCCGGGTGCTTGGATCGAGCATGTCATGAACTATCGGCAATTCCCGCCTTCTTCTTCATGGGAATAACCATTTTTTTTTTTTTTTTAGGCAAAACTTTGACCCTCTCTCTTTTATTTGAGCCAAAAATGAACAGAATCGATCGATAAACAAAAACTTGATATTCAAATCAAAAGTTGGAGATCATTTTGGCACACCCTGTATATTATTATTTTGGTGGGATATATCACTCTCAATGAGACTGAAAGAATTAAACAAAAGGAAATACAAACCTACTCATTAGAGAATAACGTATAATTTACCAGTGGTAAGAAAGAAGCTTTTTACATACAGTATATATATATATAACTTATATATATATCTTCTTTGTAACAAAAACATTATAAATTTGACCTTAATCGCATTACACAATATATATATATATATATATATATATATATATATACACAAACTCAGAATGGTTCCCTGAGAACATTATATGTTAAACACAGACCGTGCATGGAACAAGGAACTCTTCTGGGAAAATTAAATCCACTATAGTCCGGATAAGTAATGGTAAATGACAAATACCATAGTTTTTTTTTTTTTTCATGATTTTAGCCCGACGTGGGCAACGGGTCTCTCGCAAAGAGATCCCATAAATATAGCTTCCCTCACCAGCTATCTGCAAAGCAGACAGGATCCAGCTTTGGGACATGGATCTAGGGTTTAAAGCAAGCCTAGATCCCTACATTCAGAACCCCTATATAAGTAAAAGACTCGTTGCATTCACGTCGTGTTGAATAAATCAAAGAAAAAGGGGGTAACTATTGTATTTTTAGCCAAAAAAACCAAAACTTAAACCTCAACCGGGACATTGAGCGTCCACTTTTCAAGGCACGAAACACGTCCGTTTAGTATACACAAACTCAGAATGGTTCCCTGAGAACATTATATGTTAAACACAGACCGTGCATGGAACAAGGAACTCTTCTGGGAAAATTAAATCCACTATAGTCCGGACTATAGTGGATTTAATTTTCCCAGAAGAGTTCCTTGTTCCATGCACGGTCTGTGTTTAACATATAATGTTCTCAGGGAACCATTCTGAGTTTGTGTATACTAAACGGACGTGTTTCGTGCCTTGAAAAGTGGACGCTCAATGTCCCGGTTGAGGTTTAAGTTTTGGTTTTTTTGGCTAAAAATACAATAGTTACCCCCTTTTTCTTTGATTTATTCAACACGACGTGAATGCAACGAGTCTTTTACTTATATAGGGGTTCTGAATGTAGGGATCTAGGCTTGCTTTAAACCCTAGATCCATGTCCCAAAGCTGGATCCTGTCTGCTTTGCAGATAGCTGGTGAGGGAAGCTATATTTATGGGATCTCTTTGCGAGAGACCCGTTGCCCACGTCGGGCTAAAATCATGAAAAAGAAAAAACTATGGTATTTGTCATTTACCATTACTTATCCGGACTATAGTGGATTTAATTTTCCCAGAAGAGTTCCTTGTTCCATGCACGGTCTGTGTTTAACATATATATATATATATATATATATATGATACACAGACGTGGATGAAACAAGGAACTCTTCTGGGAAAATTAAATCCACTATAGTTCGAATAAGTAATGGTAAATGACAAACAAACACTGTATATATATATATATATATATATATATATATATATATATTAGGGTGCCACTTAATTGTATGGTAAGAATTGAACCATCAAGAAGTTTCGGTCTGACCCTCTAGAAATGTGACATTGCATGTAAAAACGCTGATTATGAAGTTTCATAAGAAAATATTAATATTTAGAGGTCGCTCAAGGTCATTAAAATTTTGATGACGCGTCGTTACTTTTCCTAAATTGAAATGCGCTTCCTTTCTATGCCTCACCCCAGTATCATTTCAGTCGCCTTAATGGTAGGCTGTCTGCATTAGTGTGTGTTATTTTAGTCTTAATAGTAGGATATGTGTGTATTAGTGTTTTTATTGCATAATAACTATACTTATTTTTTATTTTCAGGTGTAAATTTATATAGCAAAATACATTTATTATCTAATGATGGAGACTCGAAAGAAATCTGAGGTTTACTTGATTGATAAGTGCAGTGCCGTAGCGTGGGTTTTGGCCGCCCTGTGCGGTAGCCAAATTGGCCGCCCCCTTCCTTAAACGTAACATACCTTCCACTACAGCAAACACACGTATATAAAGGATTTACATTTTATTGATTGAGGAACAATGTAATAATGATGAAAATTGAAACCGTGATGATAGACAATAAAAAAACAAATTTAATAATTCAATTTAAAACATAGAAAACAATATGGTATTTCGTACCATACCGTACCGTAATGCCATCCTTGGCCAAAATTGGCCGCCCCCCCAAAGTGGCCGCCCTGTGCAGTCCGCACACCCCGCACACCCCACGCTACGCCACTGGATAAGTGTGAGAATGATATTAGAGGTGGTAAACTGCCATCAAATCTTCAGGCTCTGTCCTTTTTCCTTCATTTACATATGAAAAAGAAGAATACGATGAGAGAGGCTTCGTCAATGACAATTGAAAAAATTGAGGAGTTTTGGAATCGTGCCCGAATTCCAACTCAACACAAACAGGACACAATCAGAAAACTGGAAAAACTCTTCTCACAATGGAAAGCATTGAAGAAAAATGCATCCTGCAAGACAGAAGTACAGATTAAGAATGAGAGCATGTTCAAGGACTGTTTTCACGACCTCTTTGATATCGCTCATGCAAATACCCTCGACATAATCAAAATGGAGGAAGATAAGCAGTTTCTCATTGCTCAGCGTGAAAAAGGCCGTCGTGGAACAATTTCTTCTGTTGATATTGTGCTACATCAGAAGGAGGCAAAGAAGGAGAAACGTGTGTTGAGCGAACAAAGTCGAGAGCGAAAGGCAGAACAAAGCAAGGATTCATTGTTAGATTTTGTTACACTAGAGAGCAGCAGTTCATCGACGTTTGAGGAAGAGGAATCAGAACCTGAAGCTGTTCCTGGAACAAGTAGGCAGAAACCCGCTTTCAAGCGGGGAAGAAAAGAAGTCATCACGCCTGGTCTCACAGCAGTTCTAGATCGCCGTAAAGTATCTGATCGTGCTGCTACTATGATTATTGCGGAGACTGCGAAAAGTCTCAATCATGGTATCCCTGATCTTGCTGTGAATCGAGAGACCATCCGACGTGAACGAAAGAAGCAAAGGGAGGCACTCTCTATGACTATCATGAAAAACTTCAAGCCGAATTTACCTCTTACTGTACACTGGGATGGTAAATTATTACCGAAAATTACTGGAAAGAAAAAATCGATCGTCTTCCTGTCATAGTAATAGGTCAGGGAGTACATCAGCTTTTTAGCGTTCCAAAAAAGCACAAGCTGCAGCTGTCATTGAAGCTCTCCGTAAGTGGGATATTGAAGAAAAGGCCCAAGCTATATCCTTCGATACAACTAGCTCCATTACTGATCTAATGGCTGGGACTTGCGTTATTTTACAGCAGATGCTGAAACGTGACCTACTCCATCTAGCCTGCAGACATCACATCATCGAACTTTTGGCTGCAGCAGCTTTTAAAGAATGCATGGGCCCCACATTAGCTACAGATGTCCAACTTTTTAAGAGAGTTCAAGGAAAGTGGGACGACATTGATCCAAAGCGGTATGAAGACTCCACCACTGATAAAATTGCCACTTCTGCTGTCGCTGATGTAAAGGAAGGTCTCATTAGCTTCTCTAAAACTGTAATGACTACAAAAAATCCCGCGAGATGACTATAAGGAGCTACTTGAACTGGCATGTCTGTTTCTTGGTGCTGTCTCTAATCGTGGTGTAGTTTTTCATGCTCCCGGAGCGATGCATCAGGCACGATGGATGTCAAAGGCAATCTATTCCTTAAAGATTTGGATGTTCAGATCACAATTTAAGTTAACAAACCGTGAGGAAAGAGGACTTCGCGACTTTTGCATTTTTATTGTATGCACCTATGTGAAAGCTTGGACCACGTGCCCTTGCGCCATTAGTGTTCCCCAAAATGACCATCTCCTACAGTCACTAATAAAGTATTCAAACATCCATCCACGCATTGCCATGGTAACTTCACAGAAGATGGCAGCTCATTTATGGTATTTGTCTGAAAAGCTGGTGGGTCTTGCTTTTTTCGATGACGATGTCCTCCCTGATATCAAAAATAGCATGGTCATATCTATGACTAGTGTTGATGGACAAGAGAACCCTCCAAAGCGTGTGGTTGTTGACCTGGATACCGTGAAAGAAAAAAGCTTGGAAAACTTTGTAACAAAAAACACAATCATTGTTCACGAAGCTCAACCTCCCAGATGAATTCTTGGAGAAAAGTGTTGACCAGTGGGAAGAGGATACCCATTACCAGACTGCGAAAGAGACTGTAAAAACTCTAACTGTAACAAATGACTTCGCTGAACGTGGAGTTGCTCTCATCCAGGATTTTTCTGGATACCTAACCAAAGATGAAGAACAACTCCAGTTTCTTCTCCAGGTTGTTGAAGACCATCGCAAGCATTGGACATGGGGACAAAAGCATACCTTGAGTGGAAATAATGATTAATCATAATAATTACGCTACTGTCTGAAGTTAATGTACTTTATCTTAATATTATGATAATGTCTTGTGCACTTCCTGCTAATGTAGGAACATAATAAATTGTTTAAATACATTTGGAAATTGTTTATATTCACACTTTCTGAGAATCTCGTATCCAATACTTCGAAGCCGTTGAGCGACCTCTAAATATTAAAATATCTCGATAAAACTTTGTACACAATGTTTTTACATCATATGGCATACTTTGATGGGGTCAGAGCACGGAAACTTAAAAGTTGAAAAATAAGTGACACCCTAATATATATATATATATATATATATATATATATATATATATATATATATATATATATATATATTATCTTTTAATAATAACTTAAATGTACGATCTCGGAAAAAAATTCTCCTACAAACAAAATTTCTACAAAGCACAAATAGATTACTAATGAGTAATACTGTTTTTAATTGGATATTTTATCCTTTTTGGTGACAGTAATAAAATTTACAAAACAAAATTACCAGTTATTACTATTTAGTAATTTTTCATGCTTTTTTAGAAATTTTATGTTTCTAGGCGAACTTTTTTTCCGGAATTGTACAGTAAACATAATGCTTCGCTAAGAGCAAATTTTCCTTAAATATAAGATATAATCAATCATCAGTGAAGAGTGCCAGAAACTGGCACAGCGCTCAGGCCAGACTAATGCGGCCTGTTGCCCTAATTCCAGGATTACTACATAATATAGCACAATACGTTATTAATAATAATAAGTTCTCGAACCCCCGATCTCAGTAACTTCACTTCGCTTATAGGGAAACGGTGTTACTCACAAAGCTACAGGCGCTAGCCACTCTATAAGTAAGTTTAATCATCAGTAATATATCAAAATAGGTTGATAATAATAATAATAATAATAATAATATTAATAATAATAAAAATAATAACGAAAGATCGCAAACATGAGTTTGAGTAGCGAACATTTCGTGCCCAAATGGCTATCATTGAGCAATATCTCTGCTTCCCTCGTCCTTTTGATCGTTGAAATAGCAAAAAAGAAAACAGTAATGTTTCGAAACGTTTTCTTCAAGGGAATTACTGTAATAATGTATATACTGTAACGTACATATCAGTAACATGCGAATATATATATATATATATATATATATATATATATAATTCAGTTATTACAGATATTGAAATCACGTGATTACAGTATGTATATATATATATTATTTTAAGATACTAAAATAAAAGTATTTTTTAATAAACTATTTTTGAAATATATATATATATATATATATATATATAATATATATATATATATATATATACAAAATTATAATTAAAATTAACAATTATTTAATTGAAAAGTTACATTTTTACGTATCACGTTTACATCACTGTTTGTGATACAATATTACATCATTTATATCATAATTACTGCATAATTTGATGATTAAAAGTCGAAAAGGATTCTTAACCTATAAATCATACAGGGTGTTTATAAAATCCCTATCTATTTCAGTGAAAACGTAGCAAAAAGGGTGAAATTCAATAACAAAGCTTGACATATTCTGAAATTAAATTACCAAACGTCATACCTTCGACTGAAAAACTGCTTAACTACGTATATTTATTAGCTATGCATGTTAATTCTTAAAAGTCAGAATCAAATTCGTTTGTATATTATGTCATTTATGATTTTAACCAGATATGGAAGTTATCTGGGGCTTGTATCGATTCAACGTACGTAGAAGGAGGAGAGAAAGATATGTTTTAAACAGTTTAAAATGTAGGTGTATATACATATGTAGGTGTATATACTGTATACTCCTACATTTTAACTTCAGTTTATGCGTTGGATTTCTCAAATAACTTGAAATTGATGGATTCGGCAGGAGTGTATGGAGTTTTAAGTTATTGTATGCTCTTTTTATACGGCTAATGATAAGTGGGGTTTGTACAAGTGATCAATTTGAAGCTGTTTCAATCGTTCAGACTTCCTCTTCATACTCCTCGTCATCATCTTCATTTTTACTTCTATTTCCCAATAAACAGTAAAATATGGCTACCACCAACATTATGACTGGAATGAAAAAGTATTCTTTTAACGGATTTCTTAATTACTGGCACTTATTTACTGCTTAAATATAAGCTATATAATTAGTCATCAGTGAAGAATGCCAGAAACTGGCACAACACTCAGGCCAGACCAATGCGCCCTATTGCGCTAATTCCAGGATTATTATGACCAGCACCATTGGTTGTCGAACCCTTACCTCAATAACGTCACCTCGCTTATAGTGAAATGATGTTACTCACTAAGCTGCAGGCGCTGCCCAGTCTATGAGTAAATTTAATTATTAATAATATAGCAGAAGCGGTTGTTAATAATAATAATAATAATAATAATAATAATAATAATAATAATAATAATTGCTCTAATTTCAAAGGAAGGAGTCAAAGGAATATCAAACTGTTTGCATCTGATGAAAATTAGACGGTGCTACTATACCCTTCTGGTCAAATTCTCCAGAACTGCTATTTCAGGAGAATTTGGGCAGCTGGGCAACTAACTACCCAATTAGAAATAAGATGATATGAGATACAACGAAACTTGGTATAATGAAAACAAGTTAAAACTTCTCTGTTATACGTACGTCCGATGATCAAAACAATGGGACCGATAAAGGCCATGATCTTCATTTCTTGGATCATGTTCATCAAGTAGGAATCGGCTGGAGCGTAAGCGAGGACTGTCATTATAAATCCGGACACGAACAGCGAGAAGCCGAGGTAAGTGAAGATCAAGAGAGGAACTTGTCCTATTACTGGCTGTAGGTTAATGGATTAATGGTTAATTAGTTAACTCTCTCTCTCTCTCTCTCTCTCTCTCCTCTCTCTCTCTCTCTCTCTCTCTGTTTCTTTTATGTAGAATCTCAGCAAGAAGAGTAATGTGGGTAATTTATCTAGTATTGAGCGTTCTCTTAATAATAATAATAATAATAATAATAATAATAATATAATAATAATAATTCAGGTACAGTTGAGGAAAATAGTTCACCGAAAAAATAAAATATAAAAAGGGACCCAAAACTAACTACTGTACATTAATTTTAGGGTAGTTTTCTGGATTTATTTACTTTTCGGAGAATTATTTTCCACAATTGTACAAGATAACATTACTAATGGAATCACTGGAAAGTTGGGACAATGACTATTTAATTTTCTGACCTAAAGAACACAAAGAATATTGGTAAATGGAGTTAAATCTGAAATCTCTAAAGTCATCAGCTCTGTCCCACAAGGTACAGTATTTTCTCTCTTCTTTTTATAATAATGATTGCGGACATAGGTGCTGACATTAAAGACAGCGTTATGTCGTATCTCACGGGCAACACAAAAGTATACAAGGAAATATGAATGAAAGTGACATAGGAAAATTCCAAAGTGACATGGAAACATTATTCAGATGGGCGGAAGACAAAACTATGAAGTTCAATGAGGAAAAATTCAAAATCATTAGATATGGTAACACCAAGGTAACACTGCAAGGCAAATACATAACATCAAGACCACAAGTCAGGGAATTTGGCGTAGAGTGTAATAAAGTCATCGGGTACAGAATTCAGAGAACATTATAACATTACAATATAATGCTATTTTTAGCTATTTTGTATTTTCTGTAGAAAAATACGAGTAGTTAGCAGTTATTTGGAGGAGATTTCATAGCGGAAAAGCAAACATAATGCCAAAAGCGTAAAGTGACCATGACCAGCCATAAGGACAAAATGAAAATAGAAAGCAACGCTACGACATCAAATCCCCAGAATTCATGAAGCGGGATGCCTGCAGAGAGTTCGAACACATGTCGACCCTGACCACCCGTTCAAACCAAACCAAAGTAACAACAGTTCCTCAAAGAGGAAAGGCAACAAGTTTGACCTTCGTGAAATGAGGAATCATTACATGGAACATTTGAAAGGTTGAAAGGTGTGTGTATGTGTGTATATATATATATATATATATATATATATATATATAGAGAGAGAGAGAGAGAGAGAGAGAGAGAGAGAAGAGAGAGAGAGAGAGAGAGAGTTACAAGGAGTTACAAGGAAAAGAAGTACCTCAAAAGGCCTTGCAGCCCATACCGAGGAGGTATCAATGGCAACGGGTGCCAGGGAAAATTTTATACACACTCAAATAGTGTGCAAGATTTGGTCTAACCTTTTCTTGAACTGATCCACAGAGGAACTGTTCACAACTTCTGAAGGTAACCTGTTCCACGTGTCACAGATCTTATACATAAAGTAATTCCCACACACACTAGTCCTAAACCGTTTCAAATCCAACTTCCAACCATTGTTGCGAGTTGGGTTATCAATTATCATTTAAACTAAACATGCTTCTAAAATCGACATCGTTGAACCCGCGTAAGAACTTGAAAACCTCGATCAGTTGACCGCGCAGCCTCCGAGTTTCAAACGAAAACAAGTTCAGGGCGCGTAACCGTCGATTGTAGCCCATATGCCTAACGGAAGGGATTAACTTTGTGGCCCTCGCCTGCATCCGCTCCAGCCTCTCAATATCTTTCCTGAGGGTGGGCGACCAGAACAGCACAGCATATTCCAGGTGCGGCCGAACCAGGGAATTGTACAGCGAGAGCACAATCTCCTTGTTCCGAAAGTGAAATTGCCTCCTGATATAACCCAATAGTTTCTGGGTTTTCTTTTCCACCTCTACGCAGTGTTTCGTAAACTTAAGGTTGCTGCTAATTAGCGCACCCAAGTCCTTTTCTAAATCAGTCACCTCGATATGACTCCCCAACATCGAGTAGTCCGACTTGGGATTGGCGTAGCCAATGTGCATCACTTTGCATTTACCCAAGTTAAACGGCATTTGCCATTTTTCGGACCATTCTCCTATCCTACCTAGGTCCGCACGCAGTTCCTCGATCGCTTCGGGCGTCCCAACATTGGCCCCAAGCTTGGTGTCATCAGCGAATTTGGCGATCCGACTGACGATGCCACCGTCGATATCATTTATGTAAATGATAAACAACAGCGGCCCCAAAACGGAACCCTGAGGAACCCCACTAGTGACCGAGGCCCAACCCGAACTAGCCCCTTTAATTACAACCCTCTTCCGCCTATTCCTCAGCCAATTTTCAATCCACCTACCTATTTCCCCACCGATACCCAGCGCGCGCACTTTCGCCATTAGCCGCCGGTGAGGTACCTTATCAAAGGCTTTCTGAAAGTCGAGATAAAGTATATCAATCGCCCTACTCTTATCATACTCACTCAACATGACGTGGAAAAACTCGAGCAAGTTGGTGAGACACGACCTATGCCGTCTAAACCCATGTTGGGAGTCCCCAAGCAGCTTGTACGAATCCAAATGGTCAACGATCCTATCCGCTATTATCCCTCTAATAATTTACCTACAACTGAAGTGAGACTAATGGGACGATATTTCCCTGGACTTTCGTGATCCTCTTTCTTAAAGATAGGGGTCACGTTGGCTTCCCTCCAGTCACCAGGCATCTGGCCCGTCTCCAACGATTTGTTGAAGACTGTAGCCAGGTGGGGAGCCACCTGGTTGCACACTTCTCGCAACACTCTGGGGAGAAACTGGTCTGGCCCAGGAGCCTTAAACGCGCTCAGTTTGTCTATTCTATCGGCAACGACTGTCGCGGTACATCGAACACTATCCAGGCCAGCACCTTCGTGCCTCACGCCTGGCTCGGGGATGACGAGGGTATCCTCCCTGGTGAACACTCCCGCAAAGTACTCATTAAGCACATCAGCGATGTCCGCGTCGGAGGTCCGCAGAACGCCGCTTCGGTCCTTTAACGGACCTATCATGCTTCTAATGGGCTTTCTACTATTAACATAACTGAAGAACTCCTTAGGGTTCCCCTTGCAGAGGCTTGCCACCCGTAGTTCTTCGTTACGTTTCGCTAGCCTAACCTTCGCCTTCACTTCCCTACACAGGCGGACATACTCTTCAGTATTCTCATGGGAACGATTGGCCTTCGCCCTCCTATACGCTACTTTCCTATTTCAGATAGCCGAAGCGATGTCACGATTGAACCACTTAGGCTGCGTTGAAGCAGGGGTGACCGGTTTTGAGGGTATGGCAGCAGACTGCAGCACCATAAACTCGTCCCGGAATGCACTCCACACTCCCTCAACATCGCCGCCGACCTCTAACCCCATCTCTCCTACTCTATCCCTGAGGCTAACAAAGTTCGCCCGCCGGAGATCGAGCTTACTGCCTCTCGAGTTACTACGCTTCACCCGAGGGACGCACACACGGAACCTAATAAGACCGTGATCACTCCCGCCCAACGATTCGTCAACGGTGAGGCCAGTGACGAGGTTATCTTCGGTCGTGAATACTAAGTCTAGAACGCTTTCGCCTCGTGTAGGCTCGTTGACCCACTGAGTGAGGAAGTTCTCATCAGCAAAGTCAACTAGCCTCTTCCCTTCAGTATCAGCAGTCCTGTCTTCCCACTTTATGCCGCGACAGTTGAAGTCTCCTAAAACTACACACACCCTATCCCCTAGCAGGCTACTGAGTTCGGTGTACAGGGCTGTATCCTCCTCGAGGAGGAGATGCGGAGGTCTGTACACCAAGATTAACCTATAGCTCGTTCCTCCCACATTCAGATCGACGCCAAGCAGCTCCCGTTCCGACCGGAACTGGCGGTCTTTCCGAAACATTCTATACCCTGGAATTTCGAACTCCCCAACGTAGTCCCTACGATCAGTATGAATCCAGGACTCGGTGATAGCAACGATATCCTGGTATTCTGATGCTAAGAGCGCCCGTAGCTCGCAAAACTTGTTCCTAATCGACCTAGCATTAAAAAGCATTGCACGGAGGGAGCCTCCCCTATTCTGACCGCCCACTAGCACAACCCGTTTCCCGAACAGCCAGGGCTGTCGGGAGTTGAAGAGCCCCTCACTAACGAGGGGACAACTTCCGCAGGAGCCTGAGCCCCCTCCAACGTGGAAGGAGGGTCACCCACCTGTACCTGGACGCACCCTTCAGTTGAAGGTACGTCCGCCACCGGCTCATCATCATCCCTCCCCGGTGGGGGCCCATCATCTCTCCCCGGACTCGACCTCACCATACGGTATAGGTGCCGGTCAAGCAGCGTGCCTAGCACACCTTTACCCCTGATATTGAGGTGGACACCATCCCTCTGATACAGGTCCCACCTACCAGAAAACGCGTCGAACGGGTCAACAAACCTCACGCCCAGTGGGACGCACAAGTCTTGCACCCTCTCGTTGATGTCAATGACCTTACTGAGCGCGTGGTCACTGGCATTCATCCGCGGTAAAATACCCATCAACATTCCCCTGTCTGTCTTAAGTTTCAGATCATCCGCAAGAGACATGATCTCGGTGATGATCCCTTCCGTTGAACCTACCCTACCGCCTTTGAGGAACAAGTCGTTGCCACCAGCATGGACAACGATCGCAGTCCTCCGACTAGCCACGCGCACCTTCTCTAATTCCTTTCTTATGTGCGCCGTTCCCCGACCGGGTAAGCACCTTACCTTCCTCCTGTCTCGGTTTGCAGAAGCAAAGTACTTCTCCTGGCCCCTAATCTGCGAATCCCCAATTAAAACGGTCTTTCTCCTTCGCGCACAGGAGACTAAAGCGGTTGGAGGTCCTGACAGGGGCAACCGGGGTCTCGGGCTTCGGCTTCGCAGCCTTCTTGCCCGAGACCTTTCGAAACCCGTCGCCACCCATAGACTCGGCCGCACTTACACCACCCGACCCACCCCGACCGGCAGCTACATCCTTCGGCTTCTTTGGGACATCAGTAGTCCCCTTCCCACCCTTTTTCTTTATCGGCCCCTTCCCACCCTTCTCTATCGGCCCCTTCTTTACGCCCTCCACCTTACGCCGCGGTTCCATGCATTCCACGTGGGTCGCTGGCGATTCCTGACACTGATTTAGAACCCTGGCCCCCGGTTGCACCTCTACCCTTTCTCCGCGGTCCCGAGCTCTGTCCATTCCATCGCTGGACCCCCTTTCCACGGCAGTTATCCTATCCTGAATGAGCTCCGGGTTGGAGGGCGGCGCAGCCTCGTCAGTGACCGCCGCACCTCCAACAGCCGATCTGGACGGAGAGAGAGATGTTGCTTCAATGCTTTTAAATTATAATACGTGTAAATAATAGAAATATTACTTACTCTTCCTTCGAGCTCGATCCGCATTTTGAATTCTGTAATTCCGTTTAATCTGAAAGGAGAAGATTTGTATAGATTAGAATTTCATAATTATTCATACACTTAAAAATTATAAAATAACAATAATAAATAAATAAAAACATAATTACTGTCCACTCGATTGAAAAGGTGTGTTGTAAAACTCGAAACTTCTTTCCGATCACTATTGGTATGAAATTTCCCGATCTAGGACTTTTTGAACTGACTGTACAATGTAATGAGTTACCTTCACACTTTGTCAAGAATTTATGTACTGAAAATTTAAATATTTGGTGAAAATATTTAAACGACAATGGGAAAAATATTTACATTGGTCGAATATTTGCGAAAAAAATATTTACGTTTGTCGAATATTTGTGGAAAAAATATTTACGTTTGTCGAATATTTGTGGGAAAATATTTACGTTTGTCGAATATTTGTGAGAAAATATTTACGTGTGTCGAATATTTGTGAAAATATATTTACGTTTGTCGAATATATGTACGAATCTTCAATTACTTT
Source organism: Bathynomus jamesi (assembly GCA_023014485.1). Classification (NCBI taxonomy): domain Eukaryota; kingdom Metazoa; phylum Arthropoda; class Malacostraca; order Isopoda; family Cirolanidae; genus Bathynomus; species Bathynomus jamesi. Next base: position 519,349 of record JAJOZX010002215.1, read on the forward strand.
TAGATTAAAAAAAAAATTGTGTTTTTCACGATGAATGCTCATTTCGTTCTATGCCGTTTCGCCCACTGAGTTTTACAGTTTTATGAGTTTTACGAGCACTTTTTTAAGACCAGCGTAATAATACACTAGACTGATTCATTAAATTCTTGGGAGCTGCGGCTTTTGCGGTTAACCCGATTACAACCCAATCCCGGACAACGAATTAGGTTTGACTCAAAAGGGTATATTTATATTTTATAAACTATTCCCGAAACCTTTCTGTTTAGATATAACTTTCATGCAACACGACTTTGGAATAATGAAAAATAAAGCGGGTCCTTAGCCTGAACCAAATGGGAACTTACTAGTGTTCTATGGTATATTGTTATTTCCAGAGCATGATAACGAGTCATTTCTTGAAATTTTCAAAAAAAAGATCGTTGATGTGGTGAAATATTGTCAAAATAAATAAATAATGAAAATGAAAATGAAAAGGTTTATTGGCAGACTATAGTCCATATGACAAATATTATTAATACAATGATAGTTCATATTTCATTTCTTGAAATTTTCAAAAAAAAGATCGTTAATGTGGTGAAATATTGTCAAAATAAATAAATAATGAAAATGAAAATGAAAATGAAAAGGTTTATTGGCAGACTATAGTCCATATGACAAATATTATTAATACAATGACAGTTCATATACTAAGGATAGAAATATATACAATTAATTAGAAATAATACTGCACTGTCGAAGTTAAGTGGAGCCACAGACAGACGTTTTCGTACCAAGAAGTCCATAGCTTAGACTCAGCCTCAGGCAGTGCTGTCCAACTTGTGGCCCGCGGAATGGACGTTTGCCAAATTTCATTTCTGAATTTTCTTCCCTATTTTGTCATTTCTAGTAGGGAGAACAACATTCAGCGGGTTCCTAAGTCGTATTAACCAACAGTGTATGATTATAGGCAACATCTTGGCCGCGCTTTATAGAAGTTGAACAGCACTGGCTTAGAGGATAAATGGCAGGACTCATGGATAGCTTGGATGATCGGGTTGGTTGATTTTTTAATTCTTTGCATTAGACTGTATTGAGCACGTCTTGTTACCTCCGGGAAGCTCGGGACATTGCGGGTAGCAAACATTTGCGAAGCTGAGCATCTCGGGGGTAATTTATGTAAGAGTAAAAGACCTGTTGTACAGCAAATTTAGGGTTCTGCCAGAACCTTTTTTATAATTCACCCAGAGTTTCTGTCCGTATATATTACTGCAGAAAGTACGAAAGAGAGTTTCTTTAGCTTCACTTGTACAAAATCGAAAGTTCCTTATGGTCATATTCGCTTTAGCACACAGGCTTCGAGATTGTTTTCTTATATCCGAGTCATCACTCAAGGGGCTGGTAATGGTTTGACCCAAATACTTAAACTCTTGTACTTCCTCAATTACTTCACTATTCATTTTAAACCTTATATCAGCTGGCTGATTACAGCTTTTAAGATGAAATTGCATAACCTTAGTTTTTGTAACATTAAAAAGAATATCATGTTTCTGCGAATACACTCGCAGACTTTTAGTAGCCGATCCAGACCTTTAACAGAGGGACTTATTAACACCATATCATCGGCATAAACTAAGTTATTTATCCTTGTGTTATGTATACAACATCCCACTGTTGCCTCATTAAGTGAAGCAATTAATCCGTCAATATACACATTAAACAGCATAGGGGAGACCAAGGAGCCTTGTCTCACCCCGCAAGAGGAATCAAAACACTCGGATAGTACATTGCCCCACCTAACGGTGAAAGATTGGTGGGAATACCAAAATTTCAATACGTTTAATATGTACCTGGGAACCTTCCTGTCTTCTAGTTTTTCAATAAAATATTGTGGTTCACCCAATCATATGCCTTACTTATATCTAGGAAACAGCTATAAATAGTTGAATTACTGTCAATGTATTTAGATATTGTTTCTTTAAGTACATAGATACACAGATCAGTTGAGTGGGACCTTTTAAAACCAAACTGATTTGGAGATGTCCATAGGAAATCACTTAATCGGAGTAACAAGAGTTTTTCTAGTAGTTTCGAGAAGCAGGAAGCGACAGCAATAGGCCTGTAATTATTGCTGGACAGAATGTCTCCGTACTTATTTTTGACCAGGGACAAGATATATACCTTCATGAACTCTGCAGGGATATAGCTATGAGCAAGCATGGCTGAGAGGAGCAATGATATATGCAGACATACTACGTCATTGGCATATTTTAAGTGCTCATTCGATAAGTCATCTATCCCTGACGCAGAACCAGTCTTTAACTCTTTAATTAACCTCTTTACTTTAGAAAATTATAAGAATAAGAAATAAGAAATAAGAAAATAAGAAATAAATAAGAAAAATCTCTTTTTGAGTTCTTACTCAAAAAGGGAGCAATGTTTTTTGAATAAGCTATTCGAGATTTGCAAAATCAACCAAAGTCGAAAATCGCCTTGGTCCAAACTGCTCCCCAATTAAGTGGTTTTGGACTTAAACATGGTGAACCCACACTTCTGGATATGTGTTGAATTTGGGTGGAGGTGGGGTTGTGTCTCCTTTGAGAAATATATCGGTTCTGGATGAACCTGGCCTTTATATTTAATAGTTTTTTTTTTTAAATATCCGCCACAACTATCAGATAATTCCTTTCTGAATTTTATTATTTTATATTGAATTAAACAAATCAGAAAAGAAGAAATATCTAAACTCAACCATGTTTGCATGATCACAAATATTACTGTGTTGTTAAAGGTTTGTTAGGGTATTTTCTTCCATGGTTTTAAATCACTTTAAAACATTAAAAACTATGTACAAAATTTGGGCAAATAAACGAAGTGATAAACACTTAACAGAAATATTACCTAAAAGTCTCTCTCTCTCTCTCTCTCTCTCTCTCTTTCTCTCTCTCTCTCTCTCTCTCTCTCTTTCTCTCTCTCTCTCACGAAATAATAGATTCCTTAGCCATAGGGAACTTTCGAGTAAGTTTGAAAAAACAGATTTACTGTTTGCTGTAATATTCTTTCCTAAAAATTGTTGTGGTGCCACATATAAAGAGAAAAGCTTAAATAGTACTACATCACTATTTTTAATAATAAGCTGTATACATCTAGTGTTCCTCCCTTCCCCTTCGGAACCATAAATTTGAACATACAATAAAGATAAACTTTGAGCAAATGAAGTAAAATTTACGAGTTAAATGACAGAATTTTTGGTTTAACTTAAATAGACAAATTACCACACTCAATTCAGTCACTCATTATATTACAAACTCTTTTTTTTGCTTTCTTACGACTTAGTTAAAGCTTGGTATAGTGTAATTCAAAAGAGTTTTCTTTTAAATATTTTGTCGAACACGCGCGGAATACTCGCAGGTCTGGACATAGTCTTATTCTGTCAAGATGGTTTGGATATATTCCTTAATAATACGTAAAGCGGTTTTGCTTTACATAGTAAGACATATTGGTTAGGATTGGTTCGGATTAGTCACGAATTTAATAACCCGGAACTGTGGTTACAAATTACTTCACTGGAAGAGTTTTTGTAATGCTTTCTACAAAATCGTAAATTACTTTATTTAAAAAGAAAATGGGATCAACGTTCAGGAGCGGAAACTATTATATACGCGTAGAAACCTAAATTATAAGACGAAGATAAAATGTCCAAAATAACAACTAAAGCTTTTTGACTCGGGTGAACCTACCAAGACATCAAAACTCATCCAAGTATCCATCCTTGAAACCTTACAAATGTAGTCGTAATTTTTTGTAATACATACAACGGATAAAATGTATTCATATACAGGAGGGTACATTTTTAATTCTAACACTATAGAGGGTCCAGGCTCAACATCCAGATTCACGGTCCATAAAAATTCATTAGAAAGAGTTTGGCTTTAAATTAAATCAGTAACGTATAAAAAGAACGAGAAAAATACCAATGCTTGAAAGAACGAGAAAAATACCAATGCTTGAAAGAACGAGAAAAATACCAATGCTTGAGGGTTACGTCGTGAGCAATGTCGTAACACCGCTTCTCGTCGATTGGCAAAGTCAAGCGATATTGGATCTGGAAAATAGTTGAATAGGAAGACAGTCCTCCGGGTCCAGATTATGTAGCGACCCGTGGTTCGGATCCCACGTAAAACCATAGATTTCCTTTCATCATATGACCTTAGATATTGCGAAGGAGATTATTAAACAACCCCATCAAACAACAAACAACTACACCAGTGTTCGAATTAACAATTTTTAGATGATATGTTGTAAATACACTTCATTATTGCTGAAAGAAAACTTGGTACACCTCACATATTACCAACAATGGCTACACTCAAACTTTTAATTCCTCATGGCTATAAAGTTAGTTTTTTACTATAAATTATATAATGTAATTATCGTAAACACATACGGTATATAATTACGTCACGTTTTGACGATTAGCCTCGAGTTATTACCTGAAAAATTTGAAGAATAATTATATAAAAAATAATGTAGCTTTACAAAAGATCACCGTTAGAGAACTTATGAATACCAGAGCCATACTGTAATATCTGGATCTTATCAATAGATAAAGCTTTTTATCTTATCAGGACATAGAATGGTCAAAAGGAACTGAATATATATATATATATATATATATATAGTGTGTGTGTGTGTGGTGTGTGTGTGTGTGTGTGTGTTATATATATATATATATATATAGAGAGAGAGAGAGAGAGAGAGAGAGAGAGAGAGAGAGTTACAAGGAGTTACAAGGAAAAGAAGTACCTCAAAAGGCCTTGCGGCCCATACCGAGGAGGTACCAATGGCAACGGGTGCCAGGGGAAATTTTGTAAAAGTTTATTTTTCTTTTAACTATCCTAGCAGTAGTAGAAAACTGGATAGAAAAGTAGAAGGCTCTCTCCCCACCCTCCGCTCCCTCCCTGCCAGAGGCAGGTACGGAAAAAGGTTGAAGAAAATACCTTGACCCTGGAAAAGTAGCCAAGGAAATTTTACAGGAAAGTGGAGAATATATAAATAGCTCTATATTTAGTTTGCTCACAGAGACACCGTGCAAGCGATCTCCTGCAGAGTTTTCTTATGTTTTAGTCTTAAACTATGAGAGTATTCAGTACTTTGTCTAGCCTATTTTTAAACACATTTACACTTTGACTGGAAACAACCTCTGAGGGAAGTTGGTTCCAGATATTAACTATTTTATAGGAAAAGAAATTTCCGCAGACTGAGGTCCTAAATGTCTTTACACACTCAAATAGTGTGCAAGATTTCGTCTACCCTTTTCTTGAACTGATCCACAGAGGAACTGTTCACAACTTCCGAAGGTAACCTGTTCCATGTGTCACAGATCTTATACGTAAAGTAATTCCCACACACACTAGTCCTAAACCGTTTCAAATCCAACTTCCAACCATTGTTGCGAGTTGGGTTATCATTTAAACTAAACATACTTCTAAAATCGACATCGTTGAACCCGCGTAAGAGCTTGAAAACCTCGATCAGTTGACCGCGCAGCCTCCGAGTTTCAAGCGAAAACAAGTTCAGGGCGCGTAACCGTCGATTGTAGCCCATATGCCTAACGGAAGGGATTAACTTTGTGGCCCTCGCCTGCACTCGCTCCAGCCTCTCAATATATTTCCTGAGGGTGGGCGACCAGAACTGCACAGCATATTCCAGGTGCGGCCGTACAAGGGAATTGTACAGAGAGAGCACAATCTCCTTGTTCCGAAACTGAAATTGCCTCCTGATATAACCCAATAGTTTCTGGGCTTTCTTTTCCACCTCTACGCACTGTTTCGTAAACTTAAGGTCGCTGCTAATTACCACACCCAAGTCCTTTTCTAAATCAGTCACCTCGATATGACTCCCCAACATCGAGTAGTCCGACTTGGGATTGGCGTAGCCAATGTGCATCACTTTGCATTTACCCAAGTTAAACGGCATTTGCCATTTTTCGGACCACTCTCCTATCCTACCTAGGTCCGCACGCAGTTCCTCGATCGCTTCGGGCGTCCCAACATTGGCCCCAAGCTTGGTGTCATCAGCGAATTTGGCGATCCGACTGACGATGCCACCGTCGATATCATTTATGTAAATGATAAACAACAGCGGCCCCAAAACGGAACCCTGAGGAACCCCACTAGTGACCGAGGCCCAACCCGAACTAGCCCCTTTAATTACAACCCTCTTCCGCCTATTCCTCAGCCAATTTTCAATCCACCTACCTATTTCCCCACCGATACCCAGCGCGCGCACTTTCGCCATTAGCCTGCGGTGAGGTACCTTATCAAAGGCTTTCTGAAAGTCGAGATAAAGTATATCAATCGCCCTACTCTTATCATACTCACCCAACATGACGTGGAAAAACTCGAGCAAGTTGGTGAGACACGACCTATGCCGTCTAAACCCATGTTGGGAGTCCACAAGCAGCTTGTAGGAATCCAAATGGTCAACGATCCTATCCGCTATTATCCCCTCTAATAATTTACCTACAACTGAAGTGAGACTAATGGGACGATAGTTCCCTGGACTTTCGTGATCCCCTTTCTTAAGGATAGGGGTCACGTTGGCTTCCCTCCAGTCACCAGGCACCTGGCCCGTTTCCAACGATTTGTTGAAGACTGTAGCCAGGTGGGGAGCCACCTGGTCGCGCACCTCCCGCAACACTCTGGGGAGAAACTGGTCTGGCCCAGGAGCCTTAAACGCGCTCAGTTTGTCTATTCTATCGGCAACGACTGTCGCGGTACATCGAACACTATCCAGGCCAGCACCTTCGTGCCTCACGCCTGGCTCGGGGATGATGCGGGTGTCCTCCGTGGTGAACACTTCCGCAAAGTACTCATTAAGCACATTAGCGATGTCCGCGTCGGAGGTCCGCAGAACTATTAACGTAACTGAAGAACTCCTTAGGGTTCCCCTTGCAGAGGCTTGCCACCCGTAGTTCTTCGTTACGTTTCGCTAGCCTAACCTTCGCCTTCACTTCCCTACACAGGCGGACATACGCTTCAGTGTTCTCGTGGGAATGATTGGCCTTCGCCCTCCTATACGCTACTTTCCTATTTCGGATAGAGAGAGAGAGAGAGAGAGAGAGAGAGAGAGAGAGAGAGACGTCTGAATACCAGGACATGGGTATTTATCTTTGAACTAGTAATATTTAGGGGTGATTAAAGTCCATTGTAACATTTAAAGTCACATGACGGAGCGTATCTATAGCTCTTCATAGGGTCCGAACCGAACCACTACCCTTACCGAGGAAGACCCAATAGCGAAACACCTTAAACTCTAAAATCTGAAGCCCGAGCCGAGACTCGAGCCGAGAACCTCTACAGTAACAGCCCTGGCGGGTTTGATTCCTTAAAACCATCTTCTTCCGTCGTTCAATCGAAAAAAATTCCAGTTTAGCACGCAGGTGTTGCAGGAAGACTGTGCAACCTGTCACACCTCCCAAAAGGCAGTGAAAGAGACAAAAAAGAGCTAGAAGCGCTTGTCCTCCAAAAAGGCCATACAAGAATCCTATTGAGCACGTCTGCACGAGAGCATCTTGACTGTCAATTGCGGAAAACAAGGCCTCCTCCCACATCTGCAGCAAACTTAAGGGAAAGATTGACTTTTGTAATATACAGAATGTTCCAAAAAGATCTGACAAATTGTTCCTATTAAATAAGTATTAATCCGTCAGATCTTTTTGAAACACCCTGCATGATCTATAGCATCGATCAACGTCATAAGTTGTCCAAACCCTTCTTGTAGAATATAGAAACGGTACAAGGTACTGAATGCGTGTATTTACTGACTTATCATATTTCCTACATGTCCATATGTACAGTTCCGGGAAAAAAATTCGCCTAGAAATCTGAAATTTCTACAACATAAAAAAAATTACTAACCAGTAATGATTCATTTGTTTTGTTTTAGAAATCGTATTAGTCACCAAAAAGACTAAATTATCCAGAGAAGAACGCAAAAATGTTACCAATTACTAATTTCTTAATCGAAATTTTATGGCTTTAATCGAACTTTTCCTTAAACCTGCATACATACGCTAAAAGTAAACTATATTTATGTTCTGGTTGCTCATCTGACTCCAGTCGGGCTATATACACATATATATGTAAATGTGTGTGTGTGTGTGTGTGTGTGTCCCAAATTAGAGAGTCGTCATAGATTCGTGATACGCTAAAATACAATCAAACCAAAATATATACTTTAATCAATGTCGGATTCTTTAAGTTTCAGAATAATGTTCATTCCGATAACCCCTCTCCCTTCCCCCTCAAAGAGATTAATTACTGATAAATTCTGATAACAGATCCGTAACGATTGATAAGAAGTTCCTCTTCTGCCGCCCTTGTATTATATATATATATATATATATATATATATATATATATATCATCGCTGACTACGAATCCACTGGACCAGGTTCGATTCCCGGCGATGGCAGGGGACGTTTTCAGCTCACCCAGCTGTTCATCTTTTCATACAAAAAAAGAAAAAAAATGGTTGGTACATGAATATTGTAGGTTCTTGTGTATCCTAGTGGTTAGGACGCTGTGCTACAAATCGGGAGGTTGTGAAATTGGGTTTGGCGAGGACTTTGTAATATTTTACGACAAAAACATTTGTTTTTGATTGGTCGTGGTTCGGATTCCATGTTAAACTGTGGATCTAAGGTAGGACAACAAGCTTGACTTTCGTCAGAATGAAGAATTCAGGCGGAAGCAAACCAAGGTTATATATATATATATATATATATATATATATATATATATATATATATATATATATATATATATATATATATATATATATTACTTATATATATATATTACTTCATTATAATTAAACCCAGTAAAAATAATCTATTATCATATGTACAGGGAAGATGAAAACTTTATAAAAGTTTTTAAATTTATTGAATTTTAATTCATGAATAATTGTCATTACCCTGTATATAAATTGAAAATCGCGTAAATCAAACTGTAGTTAAAAATTCTGTTTTAATAAAATTCTATTATAAAAATGTTTTAAATGTGGTTTGTTTCATATCCTCTTTCCAAACGAACCTTGAGAAACCTTTTTCGTTAGATTACTTAGTGAGTGACCGCTATTTTCAGTCTTATTCGTAATATACCTTTGGAGTGTGTCCATTTATGATAGGAATTCTCTTGTTTCAGATAAGATAAGGTCGTTCGTTTCATATGATTATTTTCTGCAAGTACAGTAGTTGTTTTACCACTTGAATTTCAGTTCCCTGCATGTCTGAATTTTTTTTTGTTAACAAGAACCGTGAATGTCGATCATCAAATCTCCGTAATGGAAATAGTGTTGTATAGTAGTTTGTAAGCAAAAAATAGATAGAAATCTGTGTATAATTTTGCGTAAGACTGAAAATTAGACCAAATTATTTTGAAATATCACGAAAGAGTTCAGAAGAAAATGTTATTTTTGGACGCTGCAATCCTGTTTCTGATATTTCCGCAAATCGCAGTCAGTGTTAATATAAACAATGGTGTTTATTCCCGAATACTTGTGGGTCTTAATTCCACCTTGCCGGGCACCGAATGCGAAAAGCTCGTTCGATCAGTGGAGGTAAGAACAAGACATAAACTTAAGTTATTTTTGAAATTTCCATATTCATTAATGAAGATATTTCTTATAGGACCAATGTCGGAACACCACTTTCCGTCGATCCGTGATTTGGATCTCCCACGTAAAGATGTGGGTCCCTTCGGTCATATGACCTTAGATGTTACGAATGAGGTTAAACAACTTCATGAAAAAACACCAATATACGCCACACGGATATTGTAATGGTTAATGGTTCTATTTATTTTAAGTATTATCATACATAATTAACCCTTTCGCGCGGGTATTTTTTAAATCTGCGTCCTCGAGCTCTTGGATGGGGACGTACCACGTACATCCTCGGCGAGAAAGGGTTAATAAATATGAAAATTGTATAAATTTAATTTTATAAAATTCAAGAACATGTTCAAAGCTGCTTCCGGTGTTCTGAATGTAGCGACTTCCGGCCTTACTTTTGGTTCCGTTTTCGTCATTGTTCCGGACACATGGGCGACATGCGGGTCGTACTCCATAGGCTCTGCAGATGGATACATGACCTGGAATACATCTATCATCAGGGTAGGAGACGTACATCCTCTGTTCGGGAACGAACCCTGGACACAGCAGCCCAGAGGTTGTGGAATGAAAGGGGACTTTATTTCAATGTCGTCAAGATGGCTTTTGTCTTCCGTATATTCCGACGAAGAGAGAGGTACGCTTCACGACAGACCACTCACTTTTCTCTATTTTAACCGTTTTCAAATCAATCACATTATGGAAAGTTAGAACAATCTCACGCGGCAAGAAGGGCAGACTAAAATGTACCAAGTCAGGGGCGGAGCTAGCTAGGGGCAGGCGGGGCAGTGCCCCGGGGCTCGGGCCTTTGGGGGGGGCCAGGGTCGTTTCAACAAGTCATCACAAGTTATTTCAGAGAGCAACAAAGCTAGTAAATAAATATAAAAATTATATTTCCTCTGGATTTCCAAGTCAATTACTCTCTTTTCCAATGCGCTTAAAAACAGACATTGAAAAAATTACGACAATCCATGAGCTATATTCATTTTTAATTAAAGACAACAGTACTTTGCGCTCAAGTTTTCCCGAAGTTGTGACTGCCATAACATTGTTCCTCACAATTCCTGTGACAGTTTCAAGTGCAGAGAGCTCGTTTTCAAAACTTAAACTAATAAAGAACTATCTTCGAAATTCTATGAATGAAAAAAGATTAAGTGGACTCTCAATTATATCAATTCAAAACAAGAAAGCTACAAATATTAACTTGGAGGATTTAATTAATGAATTTGCTGAAAGAAAGGCAAGAAAAGTCAAGTTCTGATGTTGTCGTAAGTAAACTTTTATTTCACGGTATCCTTTTTAAAGCTCAATATTTTGCATAATGTTTTGCCTTCTTTGCCTCCATGCGTACAAGTAGTATCATAATTCTTAACCTCTTAACGCCTGAAGATTTTGTAGGGTTAAGTTATGAATGCGTGTATTAGAAACGGTACAAATTCGACCCAGTCGTCCAAAAGAGGTTAAATATATGCTAAGTAAATAATGTAAAGAAAAGCAATATAAATGTATAATAAAAATTTTGTTAGGGGGTCCGTAAATAAGTTTTGCCCCGGGGCCCGTGACACTCTTGCTCCGTTCCTGTACCAAGTCTGTACGTATTGCTTTGGGAGGGGGATGTGCTGGTCCCTATGACCTAAAGGATTGTACAACCCAGTTTCCATTGGAAAAGTATGTTAGATATAATGCTTTTTATCCCGTTTTATTTTCGTTTTTCTTATCTCTCTCTCTCTCTCTCTCTCTCTCCCACACAGACATAAGTCTATATCTATCTACATATGTCTCTCTATTATTACTACCAGCACCATCGTGACTCGAACCTTCGACCCCAATGTCTTCATTTCGCTTACAGGGAAACTGTTTTATTCAGTGAGCTACTGTAGTTTACCACTCTTCTTCGTGTTACCATTTGAGGTGTTGAAAGTATTTCGCAGTCAATTTAAGTCATTTTTATTGTATCGTAAAGCTACTGCGACTTATTTAAAAAAAAAAAAATCTTTTTCTTGAAAGGATCAAGACTCGTTCATGAATGGGCTAAATATCGGTGGGGCGTCTTTGAAGAGTATGGGCATTATGGCGACCCAATATTTCCAGAGTCTTTAAGGCAAGGCGCTGGGTCGTGGTTCCCCAATTACTGTACAGACAATGCCTTAAACGGAGGTTTTACGTAAGTATTCGGGATCAATGTTTTAGTTTCTTGTGCAATAATACGTTCAACTTTATACCCTTTTTTGAAAGAAGAATTTCTCCTCAGGGAAGACTGAAAAAGTGGGGTTGGGAGTAGTGTTTGACCAAATTTTGAGTCAACATCTCATAAAAAAAAGAACGAAAGAAGAAAATAGGAGCTGACCCTTGCGTTGAATTCAGACTGAATCCTCCAAAGTTTTCTTGTCCAGATTCGGCCTAAAACTCCTACCGTAGTAAGGGGCATGAGGTGGCCTCGATAGAGCCCCCTCGCAAAACCTCTCAGGCCCCCATCCATGCACCACATGAAACTAAAAAGTCTACAGAATCTTTCACTGACTGTTTGAACAGCATCTTGAGGTGGTTTAGGCCCAGGTTTGGGTTCCTACACTGTTCAGCAGCCTGGTACACTAAAACCAGTTTTTAAGTTGTACCCACTTCAGAGAGTCCCCTCTTGGGGACCACAATGACCTCCCCAGTCCCCTTTCAACACTCAGGACGCCTCTTGCCCCTTTTAATTTGTCACTCGAGGCCAACAAGGGGCTCACCACCCCATCCAGGGTGTCGCTCCCTCGTGACGTGAACGCTTGGAAATGGGACTTTGAGGGGGTGGGGTAGAGTTAAAATAAGTCTTAGTTGTGTCTATGTCCGATGATACCAGTAAAAATTACTGTCCGATGGCTCCTGAGCCTTAAAGCTTGCTTAATAGTAAGGAAATTGCGGAATTAATCGTCCTTCCGTCGAAATTAATCTTCACCGGGTTAGAATGCCTTTCAAAAATTTAGAAAATTGTTAGATGTTTGATAATTATTTAATCATTATTCTTTGACAGCGACAAAATATTTATTTCAGATCTGACTGCACTCAATCTTCCGACTGTAACTTCATTATCAACAATTCTTCTGACGTTACTTCCTCCCTGATGGCTGTTCCTGAATTGGATAGGGTAAACTTTTAAAGCCAACAACATTATCAGTTATAAAGTATTTACATGGCACTAGAATATGTATATGGCACTTACATAGCACTAGAATTGCGCGGTTTGTATAAGCTCTTATTTTAGAAACAGTAATGTAGCTCTTTCACGCAACTTTTTGATAATGTGTTTAACAAAAATATTTTCAGGTGACAAAATTTTGCGATAGATCTAATCACAGAGCGGACCTTCCTTCGAAACAAAATCTTCTCTGTAATCATGCCAGCAGTTGGGATATCATAAAACAACACCCAGATTTTACGGAAAGCAGGTAGGTATATACGAGAATTAAAATAAACTCGAATCCATTCAAAGAATTCCTTAAAAAAATAATTAAACATCATATTTACATCATATTATTAAAGAAAAAGAAATTTTATTTTGAAAGACTTAGTTTGTCCAACTTTCTAAAACTAAAGAATAATGAATTTGTATTTCGTCACTCGTGTAATTTTAAGATTTTAAAACTTGGCTTAATCTTTATCGCTGAAAATACTTTATTAACGTAAATAGAGTAAATGTTTTTTAATACTTTTTCAGAATTAATAATCTTAAAGGAGCGGCAGCAAAGACAGTAGCTATTAAAGTGTTACGAGAGAATTTTGAATACAGCCTTGTTATAACATATGAAACATCCAAAGTAATGAATGATGTAGGTAGCCATTCTTTTTTCTCAGTTAAAATTATTATTAAATTTTCTACTATATAACCTTTGGTTAGCTTCCGCCCGAATTCTTCATTCTGACGAAAGTCAAGCTTTTCACTCCACCTTAGACCTACAAGTTTAACGTGGAATCCGAACCACGCCCCACCAGCAGCCCAGCGTCTTAACCACTAGGCTACCCAGGGTACCATTTATCCGCCAACTACTTTCTTTTATTGTGTGGAAGGATGAACAGCTGGGTTTTGCTGTGCGCCGGCTGCCGTCACCGGATCTCGAACCCGGGACCGATTGATTCGTAGTCAGCGACGCTAACCACTATACCACCGAGGCGCATTATAAAGGGTGTTCGGAAAGTCATTGTGCACTTATATTTATTTAATAGCATACAATAGTATAACATTGCATATATGATAGAGGTTATGGATGGGACCATCAGAACTTATAAAAGGTGTTGAAAACTAAAAAAAATAATAATAAAATAATAAAAAAATAATATAAAAAATATAAATATAAAAATAAAAATAAATAAAAAAAATTAATTATATAAGTGCACAGTGACTTTCCGAACACCCTGTATAATTATATTTAATATGTTAATATACTTCGTTATTTTTATATATGATTTGTAAAGTATTTGATAATCTGGCCCAACTTATTATTATTATTATATTAATAATTGTATCATTTTCCTGATGAACGATACAGGTTGTAAATAGATTCAATTTCGAAAAAGAATCCATAGCACAGTTCATCATGTACGAAGCTCCTTCCATTGCTAAAGTAGGCCTAGTATCCTTCACTTATGTTCCAATTAAAAAAACTGCGGACCTTTTAACCCTGAAAGACATTGGAAACAGGAAGCTTTTAGCAAAAGAAGTTATAGAAACAAAGAGCTCTCAGGAAAATAAGACGGTCAATTTGCAAACTGCGTTACAATTGGCTGCTGAGGTAAAGTTTATGAAATTTTTACGTTTTTGTAACATTAGTACAAAGTATGTTTTACGCATACATAGAAATGAACTAAACAACTGAATAAATGATATATCGTAATACGGGATGATTTTGGCTCAAGGGGTGACATTAGGACTTCTTAAAAAAACAACTGGTTTTATGCATTTTGTGCCAAAAAAAACAACAACCCAGTTTTATGGAAAAAAGTACTCTTATCATTTTTAATCTATGGACACTTGTCTATCATTTTGTCTGAACATTTTTTCTCTATATTCCTTAACTTATGAGTTATGTTGTGACAAATGTAAGCAGAAAAAACGGTTTTTTTTTCTGTTGACAATGGTCACAATCGTGCTTGCTGACAATTGTCCTTGAGCCAAAATTACCCCATATTACGGTTTATGGTATGTTAATAGAATGTATTTTTTTAATAGTATGTTCTTTATGTAGTTGTCAGCAGGAAACGGAATTATTCTTTTAGTAACGAAGTGTACAAAAGAAGACCCAAAATTTTCTGCTGAAGAATTAGCGTTAACGTCCGATGGGCATACTGTGTGGGTTCTCCTCTACCCAACAACAACAACAAAATACTTAAGCGTATTTTCTGATTTAGCTTCATTGACTGGAGGGAAAGTTATAACTGTAGAGGATGAATTGATACCAGATAGAAGTGGCGTTTACTCAAATCCCACTGTCAGTCTGAAACTTAGCCAATCTTTCAGGCAACTTTTACATTTGGAGCCTATGTTTGATATTCAGCAGGTAAAAACCTTCTAATTTATTGCCAGTTTTTAATTTATGGGAGAAAAATTATATATTTACGCTTCGGTGTACTAATATAAAGGAATTATATAACATTTGAACAATATTAATTCAACATGGAAAGAGTTATTCTAAGATTTGCTTTCGATAATTTTAATTATTTGATCAATTTTTAAGCACAAAATGTTCCTTAACTCTTTAACTCGCTGGTTCTTAATCTTTTTAGGCTGCAATCCAAATTCTGGTTGCGGGGTTAGCTCGGCGACCCATACCTTCAAAACAGTTCATTTGTAATAGATAATAAAATAAATAATTAATGGTAACATGATTAGGGATAACATAAATAAATGATAAATTACAATTTAATGACGCAATCAAAATGGCTTGGCGACCCAATTTTGGGTCGCGATCCAGGGGTTAAGAACCACTGCTTTAACTGTTCCTATTGAGCAAACTCGATTCTCATATAACTTCCTGTGATGCTCTGAACGAGTATACTCGAGTTGGGCTTTCTGTCGATCACTGAAAGTAACATTCCAGAAATATTGTGTATAGCTTTACCAGTAAACGAACCGATATCAACTTTCTTTTTCCTTCAGGCAAACTATGAAACTTGCGAGAAAGAGGAGTCTCCATGTAAAAGAACAATGACACTGACGAAGGAATTCGATCAGAATATGATTCTCTACTTTTACCACGATAGAGCAGACATTATCGACGAGAGCCTCTCGGCTGTTGTAGTTTCAGATGGAACTTGCAACTTTAGTGGATACGGAACTTTTCAAGGTTCTGTTAAGACGACGAAAGCTTTACTATGTACCGTAAACAGGAAAACGGGTGTAAGATTTAAATACTTAACATTACAATTAGAATGAGCTATTTCTCACTTATCCAAATAATGTTTAACTCCATATAGCTAACCAGATCATTCTTTAATTGTTTTGTGTATGTATACACGCATACATACATGTGTGTGTATACATGTATACATACATGTATGTATACACGTATACACGACCAGTGGCGGATCTACTATGAAACTAATGAAGCTTAAGCTTCAGGGCCCCTAATCCAGGAGGGGCCCTGAAGCAACTTTTTTTTTAATGAGCGAATTTTTCAACAAAATCGATGGAGTTTTTTTAAGTGTTTGTTATTAAAATAAGGCTATTTTAGTGATAGAATCATAAGCCAATGGGTTGAAGTACTTAATATTGACCTTAGAATATGCTCTATTACCCATTTCATATGGCCTCAAAATGCCCCTGTAATTGGTCAAATTTCAAAATTTTCTCGGGGGCTTGCAGCGCCCGAACCCCCAGCTGTATGGGCTCGCTGAGCTCGCCAGACCTCGTTGCTGGTGGGAAGGGGCTCACTGTATGGCCCATTTTCAAGGACACCACCCCACCACCCCGTTCTCCGCCATTTGGGCCTCGAGGTCCTTGCAAGGGCAGCAAGGCCCTTTGAACCTTGTTGGATGTTGCCCTATTGTTGCTGGTTGCGAAGGGGCCCCCATAACAGTTCAAGCTTCAGGGTCCCAAAAATGTAGGTCCGCCACTGTACACGACACACGTATTACTTAGTATTTGGCCAGTTTGTGAGATATGAATGAGTCGTATGTTCTAAAATAATGTATAGTTCTAGACTGATGTTGTAACATCTAAACATTAATAGGAATCAGTAATAAATGACAAGTGCAAAGTAAAAGAGAAAGTTTCTCACTTGAAGAAGGGAGCAAATATCCAAGGTAGAGAGAGAGAGAGAGAGAGAGAGAGAGAGAGAGAGAGAGAGAGAATGTATAACCTTTGGTTAACCTTTGGTTAGCTTCCGCCCGAATTGTTCATTCTGACGAAGGTCAAGCTTTTCACTCCACCTTAGACCTACAGTTTAACGTGGAATCCGAACCACGCCCCATCAGCAGCCCAGCGTCTTAACCACTAGGCCACCTAGGGTACCCATTTATCTACCAACCACTTTCTTTATTATGTGGAAGGATGAACAGCTGGGTTTTGCTGCGCGCCGATTGCCGTCGGGTCTCAAACCCGGGGCCGATGGATTCGTAGTCAGCGACGCTAACCACTACACCACCGAGGCGCCATATATATTATATATATATATATATATATATATATATATATATGTGTGTGTGTGTGTGTGTGTGTGTGTGTGTGTAATTTATTTCAAGTAGTTCCTTATAAACTTTATTATACATATTTTATTGTAAGGAACATTATGAATTATGTACGTTGATCATGTGAGAACCATTGAATTTTCTGTTTGTTTTATACAGGTCACAACATTTGACGTTACTATTGTTCGTCAAAGGACTAACGCTGTTCTCATTATGGAGTTAGTTGGTCATCCAGTTCTTAATAACTCCAATTTTGATATTCGGGTCTTCTTCTCTACGAAGATATATGATCTCCGTTACACCAATGATAGCGCCCCAGCCATCTACGTCCAAGTATATTTTTAACCTCTTTTGGACCACTGGGTCAAATTTGTACCGTTTCCAATACACGCATTCATAACTTAACCCTACAGAAACCTCGGTCGTTAAGAGGTTAATCATTATTAGTTCTAGTATTATTTTTACTAATAGTATTTAAAGTTACAATGACATTACCAATAAAAAGAATGGAAATAAGAATTTTCCAAGAGCTTTCATATATATTTTTACTTACTCTTCCTACATCAACATGAGGCATAATCTTGAATCTTTTGTTATCAGCTCTATTAACATATCGAACGTTTAATTTAGCTTTTTACAATTAAACAGCTCCGAATTTCTTATAAAGAATAAAAATAACTTAGTTCTAATGACCTAAAATTAATATTCCCTGATCGTGACTTCCTTTTTGTTAGCTTTCCTACAGTGGTACTCGAGTGGTGTACGCAAAAGTTTCAGCAGTAATTACTTTCGATTCAGCAAGTAAAATGACGTACGAGAGAATCTACTTGAGAGACGATGGAACATCAGGTAATCAGTAATAAATAATTATAATTCAAATTTAATAAAATTTGATCATTATAATATTTAATTACTGGTAATTATTAAATAATAATTGTAATTAATAGTCATTATAATTTTTAATTATTAATTATTAATCACAATTAGTATGTAATATTCAGTAATTAAATATAATAAGGTGATACAAAAATGTGTTCCCAAAAATAATTTATTGCACATTAGTTTTTGGGAATACCTTTTTGGACCACCCTATACTGATTGAACAGTCGTGGAGGCGTATTTGTAAAATGAAACTCGTTGACGAAATTAAATTCATGAAAAAGATTCTGAAAATTTTAGAAATTCAACAGAAATTCATAATTAGTTAATTGTTTGAAAAATGAACTTGTATTTCTGATCAGAGGAGCGTTCGTAATTTATGATTGGGTCCCGAATACCCGAATTCATTAGTTATAAAGTCTTGCTGAATTTTTAAATTTTCAGTTCTTTCAGCAACTGTACAGCTGCTAAAAGAAATTCCCTGAAAAAAAATCGGATTTGTAAAAACCTTTATAAATTACCAACAAATATTTTGTTTTGGGTTTCTTTTTGAAAGTTTATCTATTTTTTTTATTTCCGACAAAGAAAGGATTAAAAAAAAACTGCTAATTAATAATTTTGGGATATTTAAAAAAAAAATTCGGCGAATTTATTTCCGGAACTGTAGAAAATATTTAACTTTATTATAATTATTAATATGGGACGATGTGACTACTGATATTACTATAAAGTACGCGATATAAAAAGCTAAATTTTTTATAATATAATCTGTAGACAAAATTAAAATTTTATGAAGATTCCAAAGCCCCCCCCCCCCAAACTTTTATCTGGCAGCGGACGTCACTGGAAATGATGGAATTTACTCAGCTTATTTGGTTCCTGCAATTCCTATTGGAGACTTTTCCCTTGCAACGTACGCAGATGACAACAGACGAAAAGCGAGACTCTCACCTACTTACCATGATTCAGGTAGTTTTAAATCGTATATCATATAAATCATATATACAGTGTATATATATATATATAAGTTATATTGCTGGTTATAACAATTAAATATATACCATTAACTATTAACACACAATACCAAGTATAGTGTGGTTAGTCCATCTCTTCTATGATGACACTAACTATTCAAGTTTTTGTCATAACAATGAGCGCGGTTAGTGCAGCTGTAGTATACAGTAGCTGGATTAACAACTAAAGTATAGTTGGGTATTGGATATAGAGGGCAAATACCTCGTTATTTTAACTGTAGATTTTTGTCCGTGTCTATTCTATAATTTATGTGATTATGGATAAAAGTTGAGTAATGTCTTCTAATTTTAAAAGCTTACTCATCAACGCCCTACAAATGTTGTGGCAGCATCCTCCTTCTACCCCAAGATCTGGAGCCTACTCCCCCGTTTTCCTTATCACAACCTTCCATTAGTGCCACCATCACTGAATCTCCTCCCCAACTGAATCTCCCTCCGGGTACAATAAAGGATCTGACAGCTGTTCAAGGAGATTCCAACAGTCTCACTTTGACATTCACAGCCACAGGAGAAGATCTCGATTATGGCACAGGTATTATAATAATAATAATAATAATAATAATAATAATAATGATAATAATACAGGGTGTTTCAGGTTGACCCTAGAAATATGGAAATTGGAGAAGTTGGCGGAATTTGCAGTGTGTATTTAGTATTTGAAGTTTGTCATAGTAATTCCGCCAATTTCCATATTTCTAGGGTCGACCTGAAACACCCTGTAGTTGGATGGGTGACCGTTCTCTGCGTCCAGATTATGTAATGACCCGTGGTTCGGATTCCACGTAAAGCTGTAGGTCCCCCCCCCCCCCCAGTCATATGACCTCAAATATTGCGAAGGAGGTTAAACAACTCCCATCAAATAAACTATCCTTCTCCCTCTCGGTTTAGTCTCGGACATTCGAGATAAAAGTTTATGAACGTCCACTTGGGTTTTTGTAAATATTTTTTTACTAAATCAAGAACGTTGATGTTATAATAAATTCATGTAATGTGGAAATGTATTTTTTTACAAAATCAAAAAATTATGACAAGAAGTTATATTTTATCCGTCATTACTTCTAACTAAAATCTTCTATCATTTGAAAATGGGTACGTAGTTGGATGGGTGACCGTTCTTTGCGTTCAGATGATGTAGTGACCCGCGGTTCAGATCCCACGTAAAGTTGTATGTTGGTCACATGACCTTCGCTGTTACGAAGTAGGTTAAATAGCCTCAAACTTTATTATAATTATTCTCGTTTTTAATTTAACATAACCGTTTATGTTTCAGCTGATCACTACATTGTGAAATACTTTCTCGGTGACGAAAATAAAGGGGTGGAGCTAAAACCAACGTACATTCCTAGTCCATCGGGTAAAACCGAAAACATTACGAACGGCCCTGTCCCTTGCAACACTGAATATACAGTTTCTGTATATGCAGTTGATGGAGCTGGACTTCGTGGGGAGGACTCGAATAAAATTAACATTTACCTACTGTGTATATCTGAGAAAAATCTTTCAGCAGGAGCTATAACTGGCATAGTCATAGCGTGTATACTTTTAATAATAATTATCGTAATTGCTATTATTTATTTGGTTTGTAAAGAAAAATACCCCGATGATGGAAAAGGCAAACCTTTAAAACTTAAGTGCTCGTGTTGTGAGGGAAAAAATGAAGAAGGTAATTATTACAACAGTTCAACCACATCTCCGAATCTTAGGGATATTGAAAGGTCTTCTGCTCAGCATATAACAACAACGGGAGATTTGATTCTTAATCTTAGTAAAGAAAATAATCAAACGAGCAACGCTCATTCATATTCCAATTCAGGCGATTACCTCGATCAGGTAGATCGGAACGATGTGTGGGACCAGACTGCAATTTCAGCAAGTCCAGCTGAAGGTTATGAGACAGATTCCTTTCAATATTCAGGCAATATTAGAGGCTACGACAGCGACAAGTCCTTAAACAGTTTAAAGCCTATATCTTCCTTCATTTCCCAACACTCAGTAAACGAGATTGGCATTCCTTTAGACACTACCCCATCTCCATCTTCGACTTACAGTGAACGGAAAACTATTCCAATCGATAACAGAAGTCTTGACAGTTTTACGCTACAACTTCCTCAACTTCCACCTAAAACGAAGACCTTGTACAACACACAAGTTTAGCCTAGTATAGTCAAGTTTTAGCCTAGCCAAGTGTAATCAAAGAATTTAATGTGAGATGCCAAAAACGAAAAATTTGATTTCGTTTATAGCAGAAGTAGAAAAATATTTTTAAAATATATGGATGGTACAGGGTGATTCACTCGCTGGTAGCCCCAGCGGATATATTAGCGATACTCTGGGACAACCAGCGAGTGAATGACCGTTTATAACGCTCTATAATTTAGTTGTTTGACGATCTGCTACATACTGGAAACCTTTTTTAGGTAAGAGATCGTCCAAATATAGTCTCTCTCGTATTCAATTTCTCTGTTTGGAAAACAGACAAACGGGTCACGACAAGTTTAGGAACATAATCATTTATTTTATTATTAAGTACTCTAATATCAGCAAACAATATTAACAAAAGAATATTAACAACATACATACAGTGTATATATCATTCATTCCTATATTAAGATGATATACTAAACCAAAATAATCATTATTGTTAACTACAGTGTGTCCGTAAAGTCATGGTGGGATTTTAAATAGCTATATTATTGCAACGAAACATGATAATGAGATGAAAAAAAGGCAAATTGAAGAAAAACTCTAAAGAATAACTTTATTTAACGTAGTTCGATATGGGCTCCTCTGGTAGCCCTGCAGACATCTAGGCGGTGATGTGTGTCCGTAAAGTCATGGTGGGATTTTAAATAGCTATATTATTGCAACGAAACATGATAATGAAATGAAACAATGCCAAATTTAAGAACAACTCTCAAAGTTGTATCTTGTAGTTAGTCTAGGCTAAGCTTAACCTTTATCTCGTAGTTAGTCTAGGCTGTCCACATGCCTATGTTGAACATGAGCGTAATAGCCCGAAAGTTAATGTGTGGTGTGCTCTAGCACGAGATCGAGTGATTGGCCCATTTTTCTTCGCGGAACCCACTGTGACGTCACACAACTACCTCGCTATGTTGGAACATTTTGCAGTACCCCAATTTATTGACAATAATGTCATCTTTCAGCAAGATGGTGCTCCTCCGCACTATGCCAACGTTGTTCGAGAATTCCTTAATGAAAAAGTTTCACAGAGATGGATAGGAAGAGGAGGATGGAAGCCATGGCCTCCACGCTCTCCGGACCTGACACCTTTGGACTTTTATTTGTGGGGTTACGTCAAGCAAAGCGTGTACAGTGTACCCATTAGGGATATTCATCACTTGCACGAGCGAATCACGGAAACTATCGCATCCGTCACTCCTGATGTTCTTGGGCGTGTGTGGCTGGAATTGAATCAGTCTAGATGTCTGCAGGGCTACCAGAGGAGCCCATATCGAACTACGTTAAATAAAGTTATTCTTTTAGAGTTGTTCTTCAATTTGCCTTTTTTTCATCTCATTATCATGTTTCGTTGCAATAATATAGCTATTTAAAATCCCACCATGACTTTACGGACACACTGTATATTTGCGTTATGTTTACAGTACTTCTACAGTGTATAGTAAATGTTAATTTTAAATATTATCATTAATATGTATTTTCTCTTCTTTTGCGTAACTTCATGATGAAGTTGTTAAGATTAATGAAATTCACAACACTTGATTATATTCAAAATATCTCTCTCTCTCTCTCTCTCTCTCTCTCTCTCTCTCTCTCTCTCTCTCTCTCGCTCTATATATGTATATATATATATATAATATATATATATATATATATAATATATATATATATATATATTATATATATATATATAGTGTGTGTGTGTGTGTGTGTGTTTGATTGCGCATGGTGAAATGGGCATAAATAAGGTTGAATGTAAATGTAATGTACAAAAGTAATTTTTGTGAGGTACCTGTGAACATTAAAAAGGGATCTTTTTGGTTTGACGGCCGGCGGGAAAAAACGAGTCTGGCTACGGGACCGTCAAATTCTAGTCTCTCCCAACTGGTTAGGGTAATTGAATGCCCAATTAGATTAACAGAATGCCCGGTTAGGTCAACTGCACGCCCTTGACGATTGGTTAGGTTAAGCCATGATATTTTCGTTAGTTTACTGTCAAAACAAACGAAAATATCACGACTTAACCTAACCAATCGTCACGAGCGTACAGTTGACCTAAAACTTTCAGGGATTTTGGAATCTTAAAGCGTATATGATATTCTCTAAACTAAAATGTATAACTGCCTCACTATTTCTTTCTCTAAAACATAAATGTTATTTTTGAAATCCTCGATTAAAACTGGACAATAAAAAACAAGTAATGTTAAAAAATATTACAGGCCGTCAAAACGAAAAGATCCTTAAAAAGTTACATGCAAAACTCTAAAAACAGTTTTACTCATGTTAATGCTGATTAGGTTAGGTTACATTAGGTTAAATTAGGTTAGGGTAGGTGCCTGTACCTCACTATTGCATATGTTGATAGATTGGGTATAGTTTAAGGTAGTAAAATTAAGGTTTTTGTGGTTCGAAACCCACGTAAAATTGTAGGTCCCCTCCGCCACCACGGAGGGGACAATACACAAATACAAACACGGTTAGGTAGGCCAGCCATGAGTGGATCCTAGGGTCTTTGTTGGTCTGAAACATTATAACACTTCACCAACATTAACGTTAGATTAGGTTAGTATTATTATTTTTTTAGCATATATGGACTTAGAAGATGTCAGAGTGTGTGTGTGTGTGTGTGTAGCTTCGTTACACTCTTGAGATGTTGTTTTGACCCTTTTTATAATACACATATTGAACAGAATTATGTTTAATGTTTTTTCACGTGACAAAAATGGGCTAAAGAGAATCTTATTGATTTGAAATGTAATGAAAAGTTCATAAAATTAAAAATCCTCGTTAAATATCTTTTTCCTATGCTTTTCCTTTCGGATTCATCGCAAGAATGGACCTTTATTACTCTTTTAATTCATTCTGGATAATCCCAGAAAAGGCTCTTTTATAATAAAGGTGTTCCGAAAAAATAGGATCCATTTCCCAGTCAACAATTATATGCCAGATATTTTGTTGTTTTTTTACATTATTTAACCCTTTCTTAAGAGAGACTCAATTGAAAATGAAAATACGCGAAATGAAGTTATGAGCTGCTTTCAACTGTAAGTTATGAATGCTCTGAAAGTGTTGTAAAAAATACTCGTAAGTACACTTCCGTTTAATTGAATATTGATTACTGTGATTAACCTTTTGTAGCCTGAATTATTTTACTCTTAGCATTGATTTGGGGCTGTATCAGATGAGACAGATCTAGAACTACTTAATTCAGAGATTCGGATTAGGATCCAGATTCAGATCTTATCGTCGCTCGTGGGAGGAGAAGGCCGAACCAATATGAATTCATTTAATTATTAGATTGCCCTCAGGTTTCTTAGCATTTCAGATTCTTTTCTTTAACATATTATGTAACGTAATTTAATATAATTGATCTGTGAACGCAAGGGTAAATTATAAACCTTACTTTGGTTCCCATCCAAGGATTATTTAGTTATAAAGTGTATGTATAGTCCTAGACTACCGTGGTACTCGTGAGATCATATGAACTTTATTAATTTGGGTACTTGTAGGTTATCTTTCCCCCCCAATTTTGACAGAATATTTTTGTTAAAACTAACGAAAATATCACGACTTAACCTAACCAATTATCAAGGGCGTACAGTTAATCTATTATTAATTATGACATTGTTTGTTTCAGGAATAGTATTTACTATTTACAAATATAGGGTTACCATATTTGAACTTTCAAAAAAGAGGACACTTTGGAGAGGGAAGGTGTATCGGTGCTACTGTAGTATGCGGTCTACCTACGATTGGTTAGGTTTAATCATGATATTTTCGTTAAAACTAACGAAAATATCATGACTAAACCTAACCAATCGTCAAGGGCGATTAACATTGGGATGTAAACAAGCAATTAGCAAACAAGATAAGAAACTATACTTCGAAGGTAGACCGCCGAATCGTAGGTAGACCGCATACTACAGTAGCACCGGTGTATCTGTATCAGTATCTATCAACTCACGTTGTATTAATGTGTTATATATATTGTGTACTACATGTCGTCTATTTTGAGTATCTATTAAATAAGAACAAGTATTATGGCCTCAAAAATCAATGTTAGAAATTTTAAATTTGCCGGACATGTCGGGAAAAACCGGACGTATGGCAACCCTATACTAATAGATCAACTGTACGCCCTTGATAATTGGTTAGGTTAAGTCGTGATATTTTCGTTAGTTTTAACGAAAATATTCTGTCAAAATTGGTGGGGGGGAGATAACCTACAAGTACCTTAATTTGTAAGTGAAAATAACACTTAACTGTTAACTGTTAGCTTATGTGGAGCAAGTGTAATTTACGTCCCCCTGACGCAAAAGGGGACACAAGCTACACTAGGTCAAAGTGAATCCATCAAATAAAACGTTAAAACTAATGAAAATATTACGACTTAACCTAACCAATCGTCAATTTATATGGATTACCTGAAGATCAGGGTCCCGGCCTTCTTTAGTTAGCTTTATAAGGCGAGGGTTGCTAGATTTTTAAAAAAATTCTGAGGGTTTTTTAAGACCATTTTTTTTTCAAATTGGAACTACATTTCTTCAATGGTTACAACAAACAAAATTAGAAAAATTTCCTTAAAACAATGTTTAATAATGCTTGATTTTTTGATTAAAGGGACTGTCCCGCAGAATGCGGGACGTCTGGCAACCCTATAGGCTAACTAACGAAAATATCACGACCTAACCGGATCACCTAAAGATCAGGCCCCCCCAGTCTTCTTTAGTTAGCCTTATAAGACTAACTAACGAAAATATCACGACTTAACCTAACCAGTCGTTAAGGGCGTACAGATGACCTAACGATTGGTAGGTCGTGGTATTTTCGTTAGTTAGCCTTATAAGGCTAACTAGCGAAGGCTGAGGGCCCTGATCTTCAGGTGATCCATTTATTTATATATATAAGTTTATATATACATATAAGTTATATATACATATAAGTTTCTCAGGGGACCATTCTGAGTTTGTGTATATATTATATATATATATATATATATATATATATATATATATAAATTGACGATTGGTTAGGTTAAGTCATAATATTTTCGTTAGTTTTAACGTTTTATTTGATTAGGTATACGCGAACAAAGTTGGGGAACGCAAACTACACTAGGATAATGTAGGCCCGCAGTGATGGCGAACCTATGACACGTGTGTCAAAGGTGACACGTTGCTGTTTTTTTGTTGACACACCTAAACTGACATTTCTATCGTCCAAAAGCTAGAATAGATAGTTTTATTATTATAATTGCGATGTTCCTTTGATAACAGTGATCGTTTATGTATATGACACGCCACTTGAATATGATTACGAAAATTTTAAATTTTTGACACCCAGGGTTGAAAAGGTTCGCCATCACTGAATTGTAGGGGAACGTACGTAAACTACACTGGGCACCACAGGGGGACGTAAACTACACTTGCTCCGCTTATATTATGGACACACCACTTCCCTCATTGACGTCACACCATCATCCTTTTCCAGACAAATTCAACAAATCTAAATAAAAATAAGGTTCTTGTGTTTGAAAGAGAAGGCGTCCTCCATTTACGTGTTAAATGGAGAAAATTTAGAAGTTGTGAAAAAATTAAGTATTTGGGGTGTTTGAGTGACAAAAAGAGGCACAAGTACATTGGAAGTTAATAACTAGAGTGAAATAGGCAAGCAAATCATGGGTGCATTAAGATTTGCTAGGAAGGAGGTGTTCAGAGCGTAGATGTAGCAAGAGGTTTACGTGAAGGTGTACTGGCGCCAACACTGATGTTTGAATGCGAGATGCTTGTTTGTCACGATAGTTCACTGTCGAAAGGGGAAATAATTAAGATGAATAATTTAAGACGTATGATTGGTGTAAAATGGAGAGAGGATGTTCAGGGGGGAGTGTGGAGTGAAAAAGTCATTGAAGACGAAAATTGGTGGTGTTATTTGGAGAAAAGGAATAACGACAAGATTGTGAAAAAAAGTGCCTATGTGTGAAAAGTAGATAAAGAGCGCGTAAAAGATGGATACAATAATTAATTAGTAAATGTGTGAATAAAGATGAAGTCTATATAAATGTTGCTGCACAGACTCGTAACTAGCTAATTTTGCGCCCGAGGCAAGATCATAAAATTGCGCCCCCCTATTCCTATAACACTACACGATCCTCTTAGTGGTAAATTTCTGTAGTGCATCATCGATACATTGTCCGCACAATGGTCTTTTTTGTAGGGATTTCCATTTACAGAAATGTTCACGATGATCAGTTGAATTTTCAAGTTCTACAATACGCTTTAAATTTTTCCACTCATTAACCCTAAAAGGACGACCGCTACATATTGGTAACCTTTCAAATACACGCATTCATAACTTAACACTACGAACAATTCCGGCGTTAAAGGGTTAAATCCTGTTTTCTGATTTGAAATATTCGGTTTGGAAAAGCGCTGATCGAATAATATGGATGGAAAATGGAAAATAAAGTAGTGAAAAGTACTGAAAATTTATAGAAATGCGCCCTTCCCCTAATGGCATAGCGTGCTTGGGATAGTGGATACATATTTTATATAGTTTTTCTGCGCCCCTCAGCTTTGCGCACCCGAGGCAAGTGCCTCACTCGCCTCGCCCTTGTTACGACACTGAATTATGGCACAGGAATTGACGGGAAACAGAGCGATGTGAGTAAATGGAGACGTTGTTGGTCTTATCTGACGTACCACAACAGATATGACACCAGCCTTTTCATGAAAGGTAACAATGGATCCCTGAGGCTGTGGTAGTACGTTATTCCCGGTGGTAATCTTCATGTATCTTTGTATGTGTAATTGAGTGTTTGCGGTACCCAGTTAAAGTGTCGTGTCCACCCCTTGGAGAATGTGAAATGGCTTCTTACATAATGTGTGGGTGTATGTGATAAATATTATATAGTTTAAAATGCGACTTTACTCCAACTCTTGTTGAAGATGGTTAGGTAGTTTAAACTGAAACATAAGGTTCGCTTTGATGTACATTTTAAATATCTTTATCTTTTAATTAATTTTTAAGTGTGACTTTTAATACAGCTTCTCCATCGCTCCATGGCTCTTTAAAAGTGTGATTTTTAATAGTTTCTCCAACGCTCCATGGCTCTTTAAAAGTGTGATTTTAATACAGTTTCTCCAACGCTCCATGGCTCTTTAAAAGTGTGATTTTAATACAGTTTCTCCAACGCTCCATGGCTCTTTAAAAGTGTGATTTTAATACAGTTTCTCCAACGCTCCATGGCTCTTTAAAAGTGTGATTTTTAATACAGCTTCTCCAACACTCCATGGCTCTTTAAAAGTGTGATTTTTAATACAGCTTCTCCAACGCTCCATGGCTCTTTAAAAGTGTGATTTTTAATACAGCTTCTCCATCACTCCATGGCTCTTTAAAAGTGTGAATTTTAATAGTTTCTCCATCGCTCCATGGCTCTTTAACAGCGTTTCCCATACGACTAAATGATCCTACATATAAATTAGTTAACTAATCTTAATTATCATACTTTTGAAACTGATAAGATAAACTACATACGTACGTTAACAAACTCTCATTTCCCAATGGTTTGGTGTGAGAAGTCAGAAATTGCTCGGAATAAGGTAAAAATAAAACCCTAAAGTTATTTTCTTACTTTATTGATAAATAAATATAAGAAGAAACATAATAATATCGTGATATAGGAAAATAAATGTATGATATTTGATATTATCCTGTGCCTATTTTAGTGGAATTAAAGAGTCTGAAGCTAAAATTGATCTTAACATCTTAACAAAAAATAAATTTTGACTCTAAAACTCTGAAATTTAAAAAAGATCCGTGTGTGTGTATATATATATATATATATATATATATATATATATATATATATATATATAACACAAAACGTCATTATTAAAATCAAAATGGCTGTCAACATGAAGTTTATTTTAATTCAATTTACACTGTAAATTGTAAAAACAAATAATAATAATAATAATGATAATAATAATAATAATAATATATTATTATTTTTAGAATGAGACAGATATATTTCATATTATTAATGATTTTTGAGTGATACATTAAAAATTTACTGACTAAAATTAATGGAAAAGAAAATTGGTGCTCCAACGTATTCTACAGAGTTACAGCTAAATACTTACTTATATTTTATACAGTGCGAGATGTTTTATATATATATATATATATATATATATATATATATATATATATTAACAAAGCTTAAAATTCATTCTGAAAACGGCACTGGACGTCATACGCTAATGACGTATGACGTCTGAGAATTAAAATTCTCAGATCCACTGACTGATTATGCTTAAAACAGACATAAAATAGTTAGGAAATAAACTCACACCTTTCAGTATATCGCATATATATATATATATATATATATATATATATATATATATATATATATATATATATATATATATATATATATATACACTGTATATATGGAACTCTATAATGTTTTTCAGTACGACTTCAGAGCCACCATATTTACATAAGGATTCGTAGGATATTTAACAACGGGGACATGACTAGGACAAAATATTTTAGGGGAGGAGGGTATGGAAAGTTAATAATGGCTATATATGTTACTTGTAGGATGGTCACTGGTGTATAAGAGTTTCAACGGTACTTTTCCGTTATACCCCGCAATTTCTTCTTTCCCGGTTAGGTCAACTGTACGCCCTTGACAATTGGTTAGGTTAAGTCGTGATATTTTCGTTAAAATATTCGTTAGTATTTCGTTAAAATATTCGTTAGTTTTAACGAAAATATCACGACTTAACCTAACCAACTGTCGAGGATGTACAGTTGACCTAACCGAGAAAGAAGAAATTGTGGGGGTATAACGGAAAAGTACCGTTTCAACTTAATTTGAACTATCGTTAATGGAAATCAATAAACCCCATAAACACGTTTGGCTATGCTGCATTTATTTCTTTACCGACTCTATATAAAATCCTATATATAATGTATATATATATATATATATATATATATATATATAATATATATATTATATATATATATATATAATATAATATATATATATATATATATATACACACATCCATTTTACCTAATATTTGTTCATGCATAATATGCACTTAACCTTTTAAGCAATATTTTGCTAAGTATATTTTCGTATATCAATCCTACTTTATATATCAAAAATAGAACAGTTGAGAAGGTATAAATAACTTTATAAAATAACATTTAAATTACGTTTAAGCTTGTAATAAAATTAGGTTCAGCCGCAAAGAGATTCCACGCTATTTATATCAAACTTTTAAGAAGTATATGTAATGTCCTTTGGTTACCATAACATACATTTCCCAATTTCGTCAATCAAAGGACATTCATTAAGGACAACAAAATTATCATATACTTCGTAAAGGTAAAAACTACATAATTTAAATTATGTTTTATCAAAGCACAAATACTTCCGCTACTTTCGTAATTATTATTCCAGTTTTTTTTAAACATTTTAATATTATATATTTTTTTGTATTTATTACTTAGATTGTTATTTTTCATTTGAAATTCTTCTTGTAGTCCGGACATGAAGTCAACCAAAACGTTGGCATTTTACCCTTTCCCTAAATAAAAAAAATAAAAAATTGAGAATATTTTTTTTTTTTACATTCAGCTGCAAAACAGTAATTTGAAATTACAGTATATATATATATATATTCTAACGAAATAGTATCGGATTTAAGACGAAAAAATATTTTCTTCCCTCTAATTGGTCAGCTTTTGGAGGAATTGAAACAGGGTTCCTGATTCGACAATTCATAACCTAGTGTTAGTGACAGAGATTCAGGCCCCGCCTCCGTAGGCGGAGACTTCTGTGAAGATGACAAACATTTTCAGACATCTTTCTGTTACTTTTCCGTAAGGATATATATATATATATATATATATATATATTATACATATATATATATATATATATATAATATATATATATATATATACAGGGTGGCCACAAAGTCCTTTTGCATGAAAAACAAGGGCAAAGTACAGATATGCTGTAATTTCACTGCAAAGAAACTTTGTGGCCACTCTGTACAATGATTGTAAAACTATTAAATGCGAGTATTTTTAAATTTTCTCTAAAGGAAAATTACAGAAAACAAAATCACAGAAATTGAGGTAAAACACAAATGTGTATTTGTTACTTTTTGTTAGAGGAAAAGAAATGCATTATCTCAGGGCTTCTCTTACTTTTTTCACTTGCGACCCCTTTGGATCAGACAAATTTTTTCGCGACCCTTCACTCAATGTCATAAAAGCAATAGGTACTAACACTGTATATTTATGAAAAAAATAATATTTTCAAATGTTTCTGCGACCCCCAATAATATTTACGCGACCCCCTGAGGGGGCATTATCTAAACAAAGTACACACACATAAAAAAGGAAAGTAGCAAACTTCATTCAGATTTAGTAGAAGTTTACTATTTCAAGTAGTGTGCAATATTCCAGCTAAATTAGAACAAATTATATTATTGTAACTTTAGTATTCCATTTTAGTATTCCATTTTAGTATTCCATTTTAGTATTCCATTTTAGTATTCCACTTTAACGTTTTCGATTAAATTATTTAGTATATTTGGAGAGTAAATAATAAATTGTCGTAAACTCTTTAGGTTTTATTTCTTTGTTTGATGGAAGTTGTTCAACTTCCTTTGCAACATATAAGGTCATATTACGGAAGAGACCTATAGCTTTACGTGGGATCCGAACCACGGCTCGCTACATAATCTGGACGCAGAGGAGGGTTTCCCCATCCAACTACCCGTTAAACCCAATGTCGCTTAACTTAGCTGATCGATGAGAAGCGGTGTTACAACATTGGCCCTACTCTTTAGGTGACCATACAAAATTACAGTCATACGTATTATCATTTCATGAAGTGAATATCTTTACTACAGTTTGATTAATACTCTACATCAGTAATTAAGGAAATTTCACTGAACCAGTTAAACTAAAATTACTAAATAAATTAGTAAAAGTTTGATTACTCTACATATTGAGTGTCTGCACTCTGTATTCTGTCAGCTTTGTTTTTAAAAAAAAAATTACACCATTGAAATGGGGGGGGTACTCACTTTCACTTCTTGGTAGCCTCTAAAATCGAAAGTATATCCTCCAATTTCTTCGAGAAGTTCTTTCGATACTTGGCTAATATGAACCTTCATTGCTGTGAAAAAGAAACACACACACACACACACACACACACACAAAGTCAGAAAATTCAATAATGTTTGTCATTAACGAGAGCACAAGAATAAATCTAATATAACACTGGTATGCATATGAAATTTTTTTGTCTGCTGTGAGGGTTTTTTCAACTCATATTATATAATTCGACCATGCTGAATTCGAAAATGACATTGGTTTTCCTCAATCAGGTCAGGTTTTTTCTCTATTGGCCATTTATTATAAGTCCAATTTTATCCCAAAATTTATTGATTTTTTAGCTTAAACACTGTAGATACGAGTAATATTATAAGAACACTCGTGAAAAATGAAAACATTGTGTGAATAAACACTTTTATTCATACAATGAATATGGAAAAAAGTTTATTGAGGAAGGAAGGAAGTTTTTTTGGCTTTCCGTCTGTTTTTCTTCGGGCACGTCTCGCTTCAAACACCAGCAATAGTCCGCCAGCATATTGATATCCCAGTTTCCCTAGTACCTCTCTTCCATTATTTTGATATCTTGGTGAAATCGTTCACCCTGTTCCTTACTATAATTCCCACAATTTTCAGGAAAATAGTCCAAGTGGGACCACAAAAAGTGCATTTTTATGGACATGCGCGACCCATGAGCTTTGAAAGCTTCCATCAAGTTTTCGACAACGGACTCGTATTCTGGACTTCTACGCTTGCCAAGAAAATCAGTGACAACTGATTTGAATGCCTGCCAGGCATTCTTCTCAGTTGGAGTCATTGCGTTTTCGAACTGAGTATCCTTGATCAAAGTTCGAATTTGAGGACCATCAAAAACCCCAGCATTTAGTTTAGCATCAGATATATGAGGAAATTTACTCTCGAGATATCGGAATGCTGAACTCTCCTTATTCATTGATTTGATGAAATTTTTCATCAAGCCCAGCTTAATATGAAGTGGTGGGAGCAAAATTTTTGTTGGTGGTACAAGGGGCACTGAAACGACATTATGCGACCCAGGTTCAAAATTCTCTCTGGATGCCCATTCACGCTGTGCATAGTGCTTCTCATCCGCTCGGCTATCCCATTTGCAGAGGAAACATGGGTATTTCGTGTATCCCCCTTGCATTCCCAATACAAATGCCACAATCTGAAAAAAAATGAAAATATTTAAAGAATTTAGAGATTTGTTCTATCAGATAAAAAAATCTATGCATTGGACTGTATCACTTCTGTGGGGAAGTTAAGTGTTCTTATACGCTCTCAAATAACCTTTGGAAAAACAACATAGTCAATAGCAATAGTTTACTTATGATATTAGTATTACCTTCAAATCTCCACAGATCCTCCAGTTATGTTGGTCGTATACGAGAGCATCCAGTAAAATTTTCATGTTATCGTAGCTCTCAGTAATTGTACGGAATGTGCTACAGGGACTGATGCAACCCTATTCCCAATGTTGAGAAGTACTGCTTTCAAACTTCGTTTAGACGAATCTATAAATAGCCTCCATTCTGATGCGTTATATGGCAGGCCCAAGGATTCGATTAGCCCCTCAACATTGCAGCAGTACACTAAGGAAGAGGTATTTTCGTGCACTGCAAAAAACTTGCGGAATTCTTCCTCTCGTTTCCTATACCAGGAGAATGTTGTTCCCGGAGCCAGCAAGTTGTCCTCTCGAAGTCGTGAGCCCAAGATCTCGGCAGCTAATTTGGAAAGTCCTAAATCCCTGGTAAGATCATTAAGTTTGGCCTGGTTGAGAGGCCTCGGCTCATTTGAAGCGGTATTTTGAGGTATATACGACTGGGACTGGTCATTGGCATTGGTCATTGATTCATCATCAGAATCATCGAAGTCCAGTGTTTGAGGTGGGTCGGGTATTGGAATTCCAGGACCATGGGGTACAGGTCTCATAGCAGAAGGAATGTCAGGGTATACAACAATGTGTTTATTCTTCTTGTTAACTCCTGAAAATAGAAACACAGAAACATGGATATAAAACTTGCATATGAAATAGAAGAAGCATTCAGACAGTGGCGGCTCGTGAGGGAAGGCTGCGGTCTGTAAGATATGAAATAGGTCGATGGAGTCTGTATATTTTCTTTCTTTTCATTCATATTGTCCCTTCGGGGACAATATGAATGAAAAGAAAGAAAATATACAATCATTGTATATGTAAATGTAACTTGTATAACAATATGTATGTGTAAATGTATTTTCTATAACAATATGTATATGTAAATGTATGATTACCATTATGGTGAATATTATGCTATATATGGTGAATATTACATTATGGTGAATATTATGCTATATATGGTGAATATTACATTATGGTGAATATTATGTCAAGTTTCATACGAGAATTTCAAAATATTTAAGAAAAATAAATTTATAAGCCCACCTTGGAGGTTTGTCATGCAGAAATAGCAATCTGTCACGTGATCCTTTCCTTCTCTCCAAATCATGGGAATTCCAAAAGGCAAAGATTTCGCTCTGCCTTTGCTCCATCTTCTCAAATTTTCAATGCACGTCTTGCAGCACATATGAGGGGCGAAATGTTTGTCCTGGTCCCCTAGCTTAATTCCGAAGTATGCTCTGTACATTGTCTTCACAAATTTAGTGATTTGGGACTGGTTATTTGGCATGGTAACCGTCCCACATATGTAGCAGAATCTATTGGGATCATTTTTACACGCTCTATTCATTATGAAATATTTTATCTATATGCCTGAAAAGTAAAAAAAGATATTATACGAGTGAAACAAGTGATGATAGATGTTACTGTTCCAATTCCGCTTTGACAAAATCACGAAAAATTCTATTTTACTTATGAGGCCATAGCCGGATAACCTGAGCTGATTGAGAAAAACGGATTGCAGATTCGAAATCAGCAGGAAAACCTCTATAAGAATCACTTACAAAACCCTTGACAGCAAAATTGATGCATACCAGTGTAATGTGAATATGATGTAAAAGGGAATTCGTTCCGATATACAAACATTAACAACTTCATTACTTCATGTATTAATACACGATATATATGCATCATGCTTCCTATTATATATATATATATATATATATATATATATATATATATATACATATACAGGAGCTCCCCTACTTACGAACAGGATAGGTTCCTGGGGTTTGTTCGTAAGTCGAAATGTTCGTAAGTCCAACATCACTCTTGTAAATACTGAATACTGTACACAGCATTGTAAAAAAATGTTTGTACAGTACAGCTATACCCCAATAATACTCGACAGTATATTTTACCAGCCTTAAATAGTATTTTAATGTATAAATAGCAATAATAGCTACAGTAATGCCATCTATTGCGCGGCGGTTGAACTTCCGAACCGGCGCGGTGTTCAAAATTTGGATTTACAGACAGGTTTGTTTTGTTCGTATCTCTGAAAGTTCGTAACTTGAACGTTCGTAAGTAGGGGAGCGCCTGTATATATATATATATATATATATATATATATATATATATATATATATATATATATATATGATGAGTCAAAAGTCTGGAAACATAGGAACTATGCTTTTCAATGCAAATAGTATATATATATATATATATATATATAGTATATGGGATGAATTTCACAATTAAACACGCGAAATGAATGAATGATGTAAATCCACAAGGAAAAGGAAAAATGATTCCAATGCCTTTCGTGTATTCAGATTCCCTGACAAGGTGTACTTCTGAATACACGAAAGGCCTTGGAATCATTTTTCCTTTTCCTTGTGGGTTTACATCATATACAGTGTGTGTGTATATATATATATATATATATATATATATATATATTAACAGAGAGAAGGATATTGCAGAATACTAATTTTAGAATATTTTAAGTAGTACCTTCTCCTGTAGATTCCATTCTTGAAGCCACATTTACAGTATCTCCAAAAAGACAATAACGGGGCATTTTTGTGCCAACAACACCTACATAATAAAAACTTTATAAAATTTTAAAATTTTCCTAAAAATAAATAAGATTTAGGGTAAAGTTGCTAATGGTCGCGCATCAGTCCTAATGTCGCGCATTTGACTTACTGGAAGTAATGTTTTACATCAATTTTATTTCCTTCATTGTTACAGTATTTTGTGGGGAGCTTTTTTAAGTCAAATGCGCGACATTAGGACCGATGCGCGACCATTGGCAATTTTATCCTATGTATGAAACGTAAACAGAAAATTTGGCAAATTATTATCAAATGTAAAACACAAAAGGAAACCAAAGAAATAGAGAGAGAGAGAGAGAGAGAGAGAGAGAGAGACCTGCGACAGCTGGACCAGAGTTAAAGCCGGCCCTGATTAGAAGTTTTCGATCTGGCCGATGAGGGATCACGAAATTCGTAGCACTTTCCACCAAGTCCAGAGCCATGTTTGCAATCTCAGTAACGTGACGATTCCCTAAAATGCGGAATTGAGAGTATGTGTTACTGAATAAAATGTCGGTTTTTATGACTTAAGGTGTCCAGGCATCTCGTAAACCTTGGACCTTGATTTTGGCTCTCTTCTTCTTCTTCTATGGGAGGGGGGCGTTTTTGCGGGCCTTCCACCTTGACCACTCCTTCTTGCATTAAAAAAAAACAGAAATAAAAACTGTTAAATACTACATTTAATCTTATGCAATACCGTTGTATTTAGTAAACCATTTAGTCGTTGTGATCTCTACAAACTGCTACCACAAGTAATAGTGAATATAAATTTCTTTTTTAGTCTTACCATTTGGGTGCGGAACTCCAGACACAACCATGTATGCATCTCCAATTGTCTCCACTTTGTAAACATCAAATTTTTCAATGCGGGAATCAAAAAGGTTGTATAACGAGTTCAACAGGGCAACAACCTGAATGAGACATTATGAAATGTAATTATCACCTTTACAGTACGACGCAGTAGTTCATGATTAGGTTAATTGTGGGTAGATGTTGTATTAATATGAACTAAGACTAAAAAAAATCAAATTTTACACAAGAGGTAACAAGAATTTGGATTCTCAAGGAATCTCTCTCTCTCTCTCTCTCTCTCTCTCTCTCTCTCTCTCTCTCTCTCTCTCTCTCTCTCAAGTATAAGCTCCTAATTACAATTTTAACTTTGCAAACGATACCAAATTATGAAATAGTATAAGTAATGAGGAGGGCGTAAGAACGCTTCAAGATGATCTTGATAGGTTGTAAGGAAATGCACATAGGTTACAAGAACCCGAAGGCCAATTATTCTCTATTGGGAAGGAACTTGACCGAGATTGATCTAAAGAAAAACTTAGGAGTTTATATCACTAATGATCTTAAACCGTCAAGCATTGAGCAGAAGTCGAAAAGAGAGCCTTAAAAATACTAGGTTTATATATTAAAAGAGAGTTCCACTTTAGAAACAAGGAGAGAGTAATGTCTCTGTACAATTCACTAATTAGACCTCAACTCGAGCATTGTGTGCAGCTATTGTCTCCATCATCTAGAAAGGATATAGAAAAGTTAGAAAAGGTTAAGCAAGGGCCAAAAAATTAATCCTTTCAATGAGACTGAAAAACTACCAACGAAGATTTGGGTACTTAAATCTGTTTATCTCAGAGACCAGGAGGTTGCGCGTTTAATTTATTCAAGTTTTCAAGATGCTCAACGGAATAGGCAAGGTAGACTGGAGGAAATTATTCTCATTTAACCCTTTCTGTCCCAGCGATTCCATATGGCATCACCAACAAAAAGTACGCGTAATTTCCTCAGATTAGCTTCAATGATGCCTTATGGCATTTGAACAATTAACTGTATATCAATATCTGGCAGTGTTTTGGACATTGACCTGAGCATTTAGAACCCAAAAGGAGATGCAGAAACTGTATGAAGGGCTACTCTCGTCTAAAATGCAGAAAGTTTGATGTACCATTATGTTTAACAAAGGACAAAAACTGTTTTAATGCATTCTATCGGAAGTAGTATGGTCTGCCGCTGTGTTTAGCAAAGGACAAATATTGCTTTTATTTGTTTCATTCAAAGTACCAAAGTTATGTTAGTTTCTCTTATTACTTGATAACGTCAATTGAATCATATAATTTCTAATGTAATTAATTAAATAAATTTCTAAACAAAGTTTCATTTATGTTTCCATATCTATTTTTAACATTTTTTAGTGTTAAAAAATTTTTTTTTAGCTTAAAACAATTTGGGACAGAAAAAGTTAATACCATTCCGACAAGAAATAGTGGCTTTAATTCTAAAAACATTTATACCTCCATCTAAGGTAATTTCTTCTATAAAATAGTTAATATTTGGAACCAACTTCCCTCTGAGGTTGTTTCAAGCCAAAATGTAAATATGTTTAAAAATAGGCTGGACAAAGTTCTGAATACAATCACGGTTTAAGACTGTCCTCATATATATCATTTAAGAAAATAGTATTATAATGTAACCCTGCGAGAGTTTGTTTAAACACTTCCTCCTACATTTAATTTTATCCTCACTTTAGAGAGACGTCTCTGGTTGATTGTGCCCCACATAACATGATCAACCATCGAGCAACTCATTTATTTTATCACTTGCCTCACAAACACCTCTGAGTGCGAAACTCTTGAATTCGTCGTAGCAACAACGGATGATCATCCACGAAACATTTTCATTCTCCATAAGGAACAAGTATACGGGGATAGATACAGCAGGGACCTCCCACTGATATTCCTCGCTGGAAAGAGATTTTCTCTACTCTCGTGGTGACGTAACACCGCGAAGTATGAACGACTCAATATATCACTTGCTGTATAAACACCTTACACGGCGGGAGACCCAAGTTGAAACTCGGCGACATTCAGAGTTATCAGACACATATACATGACAGACACCCAATTACAGAAAACACGCTCACACACTTGCCTGCCTTGTTAATATGTCTAAGAATAAGTAGAAAATATTTGTAGAAACATAATTTCATAATGAACAAAAAAAAATTTAAAAATGCATGGCAGAGTTGCGTTTCTGCCGTCACAATTTCTTTTTTTCTCTAAAGTGGCTGGATGCACGTGACGGGTGAGGGCGTGGTGCGGAAAATCTGATTTCTGTTATAATTTCTGTTTCCACACATTTCCTGTAGAAGTATTTAATCACTTTGCTGGCGTGATAGTTTTGCAAGTACATAGGTGTAGGCATGGAGAATTTAACCTTTACCTCTCTTTTAATCCTTTTGGGGATCCTTGAAGTGGGTCATGGGGTCTTTGTTGGATCGATACCTCGGTAAATTGAGCTGTAAATATTTTGCATAAAATCAAAACCATGTGTTCGAGGTTTTTGTGACGATACCAAATGGTTGAGCTGCGATCGGCACAAGTATATTATTGGTTATTTTATACAGCCATGTACAGTTTCTATGTGTGCATGGAGTAATTGTAGAGCTAGCTTATATATTCTCCTCTTTCCCGTAAACCTCCTTGGCTACTTTTCCAGGGGTCAAGGTATTTTTTCAACCTTTTTCCGTACCTGCCTCTGGCGGGGAAGGAGTGGAGGGTGGGGAGAGAGCCTTACGCTTTTCTATCCATTTTATACTACTGCTAGAATAGGTTAAAAATTAACAAGTTTAATAACAGGGACCTCCCCGAGTAGACCGAAGGTCTTTGAGGCTTCCTCTTGTCCTTGGAACTCCTTGTAACTCTCTCTACTTATATAAATATTTTGCCCTAACCTGCATCGGTGTTGAGTCAGCGGCCAGTTTTGTAAAACCAACAATGTCACTGAAGTATACCGTCACATTTTCGTAGCTTTCTGCAGGCACCTGTAATTAATGAAAAAAATCATCTAAGTATACTTTTCCCTATAATTTTCGTAATGGGGGGGGGTGATGGGGGGGTTGATGGGGAGGTGAATGATGGGGTTGTTTAACCTCTTTCGTAACATCTAAGGTCATATAACGGAGGGGACCTACAGCTTTAAGTGGGATCCGAACCACAGCTCACTACATAATCTGGACGTAGAGGACAGTCTCCCATCCAACTACCACTCAGACCCAATGTCGCTTAACTTCGCTGATCGACGGGAAGCGGTGTTACGACATTCGCCACGACGTAGCCCTATAATTTTTTGTCAGTAAACCTTATTTAACGAAGACTATCCTTACCGACTGCCGATTCTTTAGTTGCTGAGCAATAGGTAGAGGGGGAATTTGATATAAATGGTCTAACTTCGCTTCTCCTTCTTCATCTGATTCGTTTTCGACTTTAACGATTGCTACGCATGTCTAAACAAAGAATATTTATATCAGAGTGTCCATCTAAATTCCCATCGTTAATCATTAAGATTGTAGAGGAATCTGATTTAACAAAAAGGGATACCCATAACTTGGTAAGAAAACCCATTATTCGTTAAGAGCCCATGAGAGAATATTATGTATTATCATAGATTCTCAAATACAAGATAGGACTTCTTTCTGTCGCGTAGGTATTTCCTTCCTCTGTTCTTCCTTTCCTTATAATCAGACACCTTTACAATTTTATTAATTAACGCGGGAACTGTTGATAGAAAGCCTAATGTAAATCTTTTGCCTTTGGATTAGAGTGAGACTCTTGATATCGAAGACGAGTGAAATGACGGACAAACAACGGAGAAGCTTTGTCAGTCTTTCTTCACCCGTTGCTAAGCGACCGAAGATATCACCTAGTACCTATAATTATAATTAATGACACAAAAACAAAACATCCACAAGCGTACTTCCCTTTATAATTTCTGCAAATTTTATTAACAAAGAGTTTATACTTACCGATTGACGCTTCTTTAGTTGTTGAGCGACGGGCGGAGGAAGAAGTTGACAAAGCAAACGATCGCAACGTCGCTTCTCCTTCTTCAGCTGATTCGTTTTCGATGTTAATGTTGCGGCACAAGCCTAAATTCAAAAGGGTTATATTAAGTTTTCGATTTACCTTATATTCACAACCACAGAAATATAACAACAATAACAACAAAAATCCTAACCTAACTGCCACGGAAGAACTCGAGAGTAGCGAAAGTAAAGATTTGAATTATAATTGTACGCTCTCAATATGAAGTTATACTCGCGAACGTATTTTGTTTACAGATGAGATCATTTCGTAAGATATATATATATATAGGGTGTTCCAGAAGTCATCACCCCATCTAATGTAGCTGTAACTTTAATTTAATTATTGTTTTTTAAATTTTTTTCCAGATTGTAGAAGATCAACCCCAATAATTTGAAGATGGAACACTACACACCACAACATAATTCTAAATAAAATAAATTATTTCCACTTTCTACAGTATTTGTTGTTTTATTGGTTCAAAAGTTATAAGCAAAACAAATTGGGTGATGGCTTTTGGAACACCCTTTATAATTCTTTTGACTGACCTGATTAAGCAAGCGTAAAACACGACCACATTCGCTTCATTACAATGGACATAATTTAGGTTCAAGAAGATATATTTAACTGTATAAGTGAACCGACTTTAAGAGCCAGAGCTCGTACAGATACTACGAGTATATACTGCATTTCATCTACTTTTTCGTAATTAAAGATATCTACAATAAATTGCCTACAAAAAAGACAGTACATTTCTTAATATATCTCATCACATCTAATTTTTAACTTCCCGCAGTAAATAATAAAAAAAAAAATTCAAGAGCTTATTAGTAGTGTAAAGGTCCCTATATCAGTGTCACGATACGCGTGCCTATATAACCTATTACTAAAACAATATTTTAATCGTAATAATTGTTAACACAAATGTAAAAGATGAAATTAGAAGTTACAAAATTCAATAATCTTAAACAGATAAATTTAATCAACCTGGATAGTCATAGATGCATTCCTGATCAGGAAAATGATGATGGGAGACAAGAGGAGAACAAATGCAAGAAGTAGAATTGACAATGCAGCTTTTGTGTCTGTGGAATCCAGTTCTTGTTTCATGTAATTCCTAAAGATTTAAAACCATTTTTTAGTCGCGTAAAAAACCATAGAACATGTTGTATGAGGTTATAGCAAAATATATTTAAATATGTTTAACATATTACACAATTTTCGTTTTCATTAATAATGAACTAGCTGGTTTGTTATTTTGAGCCTATATC
Source organism: Bathynomus jamesi (assembly GCA_023014485.1). Taxonomy (NCBI): domain Eukaryota; kingdom Metazoa; phylum Arthropoda; class Malacostraca; order Isopoda; family Cirolanidae; genus Bathynomus; species Bathynomus jamesi. The sequence continues at coordinate 562,057 of JAJOZX010002215.1, forward strand.
TTCAAGGACCGAATGAACTGTAGTAGCTGTAAGCGAAAATAACATTTAACTAGGAAGATTTACTTACTTTATTAATATCAGAAGTACTTCTTGCATTTTTCTCAATTCGTCTGATAGACGAACCATAACGTAGAAGTAGTCATCGGCTTCCCTCAAGTCAACGGCTTGAACGATGTTCTCTGTAATTATTGTTCTCCTTTGCGCAAATGAAAAGTTACATTAGCATTTAAAATGAATACTGAAGCTGTCAACTTCATACCAGTATTTTTCGTTGTTTACAAACAATACTATCACTATCGATCACGTGCGAATACTACCCCAAAACAAAGAAATCTTAGTCAAATTTCAGAAACTTGTGAAAAAACTCGTCTTACCATTTGAAAACGTTTTCGAGGTTTTCATATTGATGGGTCATATTTTCAAGCTTTTCTTTGATAATCGTAACAAAATCTTTGGTTTGGTTCAGAGTTTTCCAAGCTAACGAGTCGTGAGTCACGAAGTTGATGTATGTATGGGAGTTGAGACTTCCTTCGCCAAAGAAATTCAGACCTTCCACCATCGTGATCCCGAAGTATTCAACTGCTCTGATCATATCTTTGTAGGCAACCATGTACCTTTTGATTACATGTCCATAAATTAGGCATATAATCTAATGGTAAATTTTGACAATTCTTTAGTATTTTAATATACTATTTGATTAACCGTAAAGGGTTGATGGATTAGTGGCACTTTTTACTGTAAAATATCCTTTTATTTCTCTCTCAAAAAATAACACTAATTATTTAAAAAAAATTAAATAAATTAAAATTTTAAAGGAAATAATTTAAAATTACTTTAATATAGCAATCAAAGATTGTAACTTAAAATAAAAAAAAAGGACTAATTCTTACTTCCATATATTTGATATGTTTGTATCCTTAATCCTTCGTATAATTGATTCCATTATATAGGCACTAATCCTCGTATAGTAGTTTACCTTTGTTTTCACAGTGTCCCCAACCTCATTCACAGTTTCTCTGACGATATAGGAAATATATTACAAAAGTTTTCGTAAATCAGCGGTTTTAGAAGTTTTTACAGATACATGGACAGATATTTCGGTATTTTGGCATCTTCAATTTTTACAGATACATCGACAGATGTTTCGGTATTTTGGCATCTTCAGTTTTTACAGATACATGGACAGATGTTTCGGTATTTTGGCATCTTCAATTTTAACAGATACACTGAATTCGAAGAGACATTTCTGGCTATCCTTAAACGGAAAAAACACCCCTTACATCTTCCGAGCAACTAGCTGAACCACACTATTCATACGTGATAGACTCGTGGAAATATTATTAATTAATGGATATTATTATTAACTAATTATTATTATTATGATATATTATTTTATATATTATTATTAATTATTATTAATTAATGGGTATAGTCTCGGAAATGTCCCCCCACCCCCCAAAAAAAAAGATCTGAGATCGAATTTAATTTTCCTGGAGATTTCCGTGTAGGGGAGGTTCCGTCCAAAGGGAATCTACTGTATAAGGTTGCCCTCCCGGGAAATCCGGACAAAATCGCGAGCGGTTATTCCCGGGATTTCATAACATTTCCCGGGAATTCCCGTACTATTTTTTTTATAAATTTCATAATGATACAGATAAATCTAAATAAACTTTTCTTTGCTTTAAAAACTATTTCCCCTACTTCAGTAGAAGCAGAAAGAGCCTTTTCTGCTCTAGGACTCTTTGTTACCAAACTGAGATCGAGATTAAATGACGAAACCATCGATAACATTTGTTTCTTGAGGCAATATTATAAGTAGTTCTCTATTTTCTTTGTGAATTAAGTAAAAAAGTAATTTTTGTTAAATAAAAGAGATTAAAATTGTTTTTTTTTATGATTAAAAAGATTTTTTATTAGTAAAAGAGTTAATTTTAGTTTTTTGTTTTCTAGTAAAAGGAGCTATGATTATAAGTAGTTCTCTATTTTCTTTGTGAATTAAGTAAAAAAGTAATTTTTGTTAAATAAAAGAGATTAAAATTGTTTTTTTATGATTAAAAAGAATTTTTATTAGAAAAAGAGTTAATTTTAGTTTTTTGTTTTCTAGTAAAAGGAGCTATGATTATAAGTAGTTCTCTATTTTCTTTGTGAATTAAGTAAAAAAGTAATTTTTGTTAAATAAAAGAGATTAAAATTGTTTTTTTATGATTAAAAAGAATTTTTATTAGTAAAAGAGTTAATTTTAGTTTTTTTTTCTAGTAAAAGGAGCTATGATTATAAGTAGTTCTCTATTTTCTTTGTGAATTAAGTAAAAAAGTAATTTTTGTTAAATAAAAGAGATTAAAATTGTTTTTTTATGATTAAAAAGAATTTTTATTAGTAAAAGAGTTAATTTTAGTTTTTGTTTTCTAGTAAAAGGAGCTATCGACATAATTTTCTTTTATCCTTAACTCTGGCTCAAATATTAATTCTTAGCAAGGTAAAAGAATACAATTAACAGTCAAATTTAATATTGGACTGAGACAATTTTCAATGCTTTCCCCGGAATTTCCCGGGATCCCGGGATTCGTCGATTACGCTCCCGCTTTCCCGGGATTGGAGAGAGCCGGGAAATCGGGCAACCCTACTACTGTAGTTTATGTTGATTTCGTAATAAAAAGAACCAAATAGATTCTATGAAACAAGACATGTTCACTCAATGTTCATTCAAATGTTCACTCAATGGTCAATGTTCACTCAACATGTGAAAGTAAATCGTATTTCTACTATACAAAGCAAAACTACCTGATAATAAAGAACCAATTTTCATTGCATTCGTAATGAAAAAAACAGTTTTTGTTTTTGTTTTTACATTTATATGAACATAAATTGCCCTCTCAACATGTTGGGTATACTTTCCATGTTCCATGTTTTCCTGTCCCAAATAGGGAGTACATATATTATATATATATATATATATATATATATATATATATATATATATATATATATATAGAGAGAGAGAGAGAGGAGAGAGAGAGAGAGAGAGAGAGTTACAAGGAAAAGAAGTACCTCAAAAGGCCTTGCGGCCCATACCGAGGAGGTACTAAGAGAGAGAGAGAGAAAGAGAGAGAGAGAGAGAGAGAGAGAGAGAGAGAGAGAGAGAGAGAGAGAGAGAGAGATACAAGGAGGGAAACTTCGGAGGGAACCAGCTACTAGATGGTTCGATTGGTCTTTCGCCCCTATACCCAGCTCCGACGATCGATTTGCACGTCAGAATCGCTACGGATCTCCACCAGAGTTTCCTCTGGCTTCATCCTGGCCAGGCATAGATCACCATCTTTCGGGTACTAGCATGTAGGCTCTAGGTACCCGCCGCCCGTCCCGCGACCGAAACGCTGCCCGCTAGTCCGCCGACGACGACGTGCCGCCGCCCACGCATGGGTGGTGGCCGGACGACGACGAGGGGAGGCAACGAAGGAACGCGGGAGGGTAAACGGCGAGCCCCGGGCCTGCGCCGTACCACTACTCGGCTGCTGGAAAAGGACGAACTTGCGCCCGCCCCGATCCAACAACACCGGCAGAAACTCGGATCGGCCCAACGTATAACCGGCTCGCCTTTGCGCCCAAACCTTTTGGCCCCCCGCTCCTCCATCACCGCCACCACCACCACCTCGACCACCGCCACCACACCCCCACACTACCGCCCCACCCGACCACCAACCACAACCAACCAACCAACCCCCGAGCAACAACCCCTTGCGAGGCTGAGGAGGAGGAGGAGGAGGAGGAGCAGGAGGTAGAGGAGAGTAGGAAGGAGGAAGAGGAGGAAGCGGAAGAGGAAGAGCGTAATAATGATGACGATCAAGGAGAAGACGGAGGAGGAAAGGACGGCGAGCAGCGGCTTACTTTTTCGCTTTCGTTGCGCCTGAGGGTTTAGCCTACCCTATGACTCGCGCACATGATAGACTCCTTGGTCCGTGTTTCAAGACGGGACGGATGAACGTACGCCAATAATGCGCCGCGTACAGTTCGGAGCGTTTAATCGGGGGTTCCCCCCGTCCCTTAACCTACTATACTATGACCACCGCGCGCGCTCTTCTTGAAACCAAAAAGACACGCGTGGGGAAGAGAGGAAGGAAACGGTGCGTGATGATGACAAAAGGAAACCTCCCCGCGAGAGAGAGAGAGAGAGAGAGAGAGAGAGAGAGAGAGAGAGAGAGAGAGAGAGAGAGAGAGAGATTGTATACCTCAGATTTTCCAGTCGGATTTGAAACCGTAACTTTGAGCCTAAGTCTTGAGCTGCATCAGATGAAAAATCAGGCCATGAGTGAACATCTTCTATTGTGTGGTCTGTCATTTTGAATGTATCTTCAAGAGTGGTCCTTTTTTGTTTTTTTGGCCCGTATATTCAAAAAAAGAAATATTAAAAATAAATCAAATTATACTCAAAATGTTTAACTGAGATTGGGTCATAATTTTTGGTGAAAGTTTTCTCAATTATTTCCAGTTATTGAAGAAAATATTGCAGCAAATTATTATGTACATGGATTATGAGGATTATGAGAATTATTACGTACGCAAATTACGAAGATACACATGTAAATAGTTCAGTAAACTTACCTTCCACTTTCTGATGTGTTGCTGGAGTAAAATTTAAAGCTTTGTTATTAAAAATTTATGATTATATTTAGCAAATGCTTATAAAGAATAAAAGTAAACATATTTTTTATTATACAAAATCTAGGACATTCTATATATATATATAATATACAGGGTGTCCCGTAAGTCTGGACCCATAGGGATTTATAATATATTTTTTTATTATGTTATTATTGTTATTTTATTATTATATTTTTTTATTATTTTTTATTATGATTTTTATTTGTGGGGCCACTTGAAAGCCAAAGTGTACGAGGTCAAACTTCAGAACATTTTCCACCTTAAAGCACGCATTGTGGAGGCGTGTCAAGAAATTTCTGCGACTGTGATTCAGAAAGTGCTGTCGCAGTGGAGATTGCGTCTTCAACTATGTGTGCGACACAACGGCGGACACTTTGAACAGATTATGTAATAAATTTTTGGACTATTTTGTAATTTTATTATTTTTTCCCTATGGGTCCAGACTTACGGGACACCCTGTAATATATATATATATATATATATATATATATATATATATATATATATATATATATGGTGTGTGTGTGTGTGTGTGTGTGTGTTTGTTCGATTGGAATAGTTTTGGGCAACAATAGATTTTCCAGAAACTTCACTGGTAAACAAAAATATTATTTAAAGGTTTTTCATATTATCTTTCGTGTGTCGTCCAAAATGACTTTAATTAATTAATTAATTGACATTAATTTCTTGTGTCATCCAAAATGACTCATCCAAAGTCATTCTGAATAAAAAAAATCAAAAGACGGCAAGAACGTTTTACAGAACACTGTTCTCCTTATCGTTGAAATCTCAATCTGGTCACTATGCTACAATTCTGGTTGCGTATGTAGCAACCACATACCATGGTATTCCCAAATGTGGTCGAGGGAAATCAGTCGAATTGGAAAACATATGTAGTTTAAAGGGTTCCGATCTAATCAAAAGGAATAAACTCAAACCGGAACACGAGGCTCTTTCTCACATGGACGAAGTTTAGCAGCTGCGAGATTTCCACCATCAGGCAGAAATTGGTATATTTCATATCAATTCTTTCATGGCATTCTTAACGTATAAGGGGAGTATTTTATCTACAGTATTTATTTATTTTGAGAAATATATATATATACAACAGGGAATAAAGAAAGCATGTATAGAAGAACAGAGAAGAGCTCAAAAATGAAAAAATAATAAATTTAAGACGGTGTGTGTGTGTGTGTGTGTGTGTGTGTGTGTGTGTGTGACGGGGTTGAACATCCCTGCATACAATACAAATGATCTGACAAAATAAAAAGTAAAAACATTAAATCACGTGTACGAAACTTCAATGAATATCAAAATGATCAAAGAGGAGTGCCAGAAATTGGCACACCACTCAGGCCAAACTAATGCGAACCATTACGCTAACTCCTGGATTATTATTACCGGCACACTGGAAGTCGAATCCACGACCTTACCGTGTTCACCTCACTTATTATAGGGAAACGAATGTTACTCACTTCTAAGGTACGGACGATGACCCATGAATATCATACTTGGTATATACGGTGACGTAGAAATTATAATTACAAAAACTTATCTCAATACAAAATTTTTAAATTTTTAAACGAACTATTTATAACACTGGTCAACACTCATTTTATTGCCAATCATATTAGAGTGATTTTGGGGTAACTTTGTGGTGCTGATTCCGAATATGACATCGGTTTTGCTAGATTGGCTCTAATTTATGAGATAATTGGTACCCCATTGAAACACGTAAAAATGCAAAAAATTTAATGTTCAGGCGGAGCCTACTTACAAATCGCATTGAAATTGTCTCAAATCATACAAAAGTAAACACATGAAATACATAATGGCATTTTATTCGGTCTCACCATCTAGAATGTTCCGGTAGTTTCCCATATGCACGCGTTATGGTTACGTTTCCTATTAATTGAGGGTATTCATTATCTCAAGAACTAGAGCCAAATCGGAAAAACTACTTTCATTTTGGAATTCAGCAACCCAAAAATACCCTAAATTCGTACGAATTTCCTTGGCAACGAAACAAAAATGTTTTTTTGTTGAGCTGTGTAATTTAATTTACCAACAGAAAACAGAAACTGAACATCTACTTTATCTATTTTTTATTATTTATTATAAGAATATATAGTAGGAAATGAGTAAAAATGGATTAGGAAAAAGACAAAAAGATAAATGAATAAAGGAGAGAGAGAGAGAGATGAACGTTTATCTTCTCGCAAAATTAAAAATATTAAAAGTAACTGAAAATAATATTGAACGTACAGTAAATATATTACAGTAAGATGGAGATGGTTGAAAATTAATTGAAGTGAACAGTAAATTTAAATTAAATTAAATTAAATTGCCAGAAACAACAAAAAAGAAAAATTATCGCCGAGAGAAATGAATCATTGACAACAGTTAGCGTCATCAGTAACAGTAACTTTTCTATGTCTGCATAATTAATACTGGAGACTGATACTTTTTTTGGATCAAGTAAAGATAAGCACCCCCAACCTTTTTTAGTTAGTTTTATAAGACTAACTAACGAAAATATCACGACCTAACCTAACCAATCGTCAAGGGCGTACAGTTGACCTAATGATTGGTTAGGTTAAGTCGTAATATTTTCGTTAGTTAGCTTTATAAAGCTAACTAAAAAAGGTTGGGGGTGCTTATCTTTACTTGATCCCTTTTTTTTACCGTTTATAAAAATTTAGTTATCAAAGTAATTATCTAATATTGTGTCCTGCTACAATGGACACAACCATACTCGAGTGAATGCAAGCCTTTATGTTAGAATCAAAGCTGGGCACTTGCGGGTTTTTTTGCGGTACTGCGGTACTGCGGTACTACCGCACTACCAAACCGGTACCGCATAACGCAGTACCGCAAAGGATCGCTGAAAGTACAGGCTGTACTTTCAGCGATCCTTTGCGGTACTGCGTTATGCGGTACCGGTTTGGTAGTGCGGTAGTACCGCAGTACCGCAGTACCGCAAAAAAACCCGCAAGTGCCCAGCTTTGGTTAGAATGGCTATCGCCCGTAGCTCGTAATAAGTGAAGTGAGACACTTAGGTCGGGGTTCGACTACTACCAACAGTGCTGGTAATAATAATTCGGGAGTTATTCTGGCTTGAGCGCTGTGCCATTTTCCGGCTTTCCTTATTCATTGTTATGCCAGCATGATGAATACAAGTTCAGTACGACTATAACCCCAGTCCCAACCAACAACTGGATCAGTGGAACCCTTTCTTTCCTCGTGCTGTCCTCATTCCTGCCCCGTTGAGAACTCCTTTAAAACCTGGAGATTTATTCCGTACAAAGAAATTACATAGTTACCAGTACCCAGTCTCATTCCGAAGGGTATACCAAGAACTGTTTTCGATCCAAGGCAACCACGTCGTAAAAGTGTTTCGCGTTGTACGAAGGAGAGTGAGTTTTAAAAAAAGTAGGTACTCTACACCAACCTTTTCGGTCACACGTAATGACACACACATAATGACCTAAAAAATAATCGCCTGAAATATTGACATAAAGTCCTGGGACACCCTGTATACAGTACATCACAATAAATAAATAAATAAATAAATAAATAAATATATATTATATATATAATATATATATATATATATATATATATATATATATATATATATTACAATACAGGGATAGTGCGGAGTTACATTTTGAGAGACTCCACGATGTCGCTCTCTGAGTTAACTATTGTTAAGATTTTATGGGAAAAATAGGTTCCGAAGACGCCCGCCCCCTAAAAATAATGTATACGACTTTACAATATATTGACCTATAAATAAGATTTAATAATAATTAAACACATAACAGACTGAGAGCGTCACGTTGCACTTACACGTCACTCACAGGAATTACATAATATCGAATTTCAAAATGTCGATATTGTTCCAGATCGACATTTTCAGAATTTCAGATTTAAATGAAAATTAAAAGCTTGTTTAATATTTTAATGAGATTTAAAATATTAAAGATTTTAAATGAAAGTTAATAACTTAACCTAACCTAACCTAGCCTAGCGTAACCGAACCAGGCACAATATAACCTAACCTAACTTTAATTTAAAATGAGTTAAATCACCCTGCATAAGGTCGAGATTTTCAACATTATGTAGATTTAGAAATTTTGGGAGTCGACATTATGCATGTCGACACTATGCAGATCGACATTGTTCCGCTACGTCACTCGCAGGTTCAAATCTCGGTTCGCGTCTGCCTACGTCTACCCACAGTTACTGGGCGCCTGGCTTAGCTTTGCCCGTTTAGCTTAAAAAAATCTGCGTTATTTGCGTCTTGTCCCGCGTAATAAAAAAATAAATGTATATTTTGATACTTTTAACAAACCTCCTCCATTCCAACCTACTTGAGGCCGCTTCCATGCATTACTCAGATCAAGTCCATGTTTCATCACGGAATCATTCATCATGTCCATCCATCTTCTCCACACGATTTCTCACTCTGTCAGTCTGGCGCAAGCCACACATATTTCTCAGGTTATCCATCTCAACTGCTCTTACCGTTCACTTCTTCCTTTCATGCCATGTCAATGTTTGACACCCATAGAAAAGCATCGGTACTAACACACCTTCATATAAACATTTCGTATCATCTCTGTTCAGAGATGATACGCTTCCTCACAACCGCTTTCAGCGCACCAGCCACCTTCCTTCCGTGATTCATTCTACTATCATCTTCATCCGCACTCGTACCTCTTTTATTCAAAACACATTTCAAATACTTAAAAGATCCTACCACCTCTAGTGTTTCATCATTCGCCAACACGTGACAAATGGAATTTTTCTCATTCTCCACAATCAATAACTCGCTTTTACCCACATTCACTTCCAACAATCTTCTCTCACACACCGCCACAAAACTTTTAACAGCCTTTTGCACATTACACTCACTCTGAGCAAATAGCACAGCATCATCCGCATACGACAAATTCGACAGGCCTTACCTATTCCCATCACACACCAGATTTAGTCGTTTCTAGTAGTCGCACTTTCACCTCTTTCATGATTCCATCCATAAACAGATTGAACAACCACGGAGACATCACACATCCTTGACGCACACCAATACTTATGCAGAACTATTCACTTAACTCTTCATTTACTCTCACACATGCACTACTTCCATCCTAGAAACTCTTCGCCGCATTCTTGAGTCTACCACCAACCCCATATAAACCCAAGACATGCCAAATGTTTCTTTATTTACTCCGCTTTCTCAAGATCCATTAAAGCCATTACCTTGCAATTCCATTCGCATGCTTTCTCAGTCACTTGTCTCACTGTGAACACATGATCCACACAGCCTCTTCCACCTCGGAACTCTACTTGCCCAATGCTCACCAAGTATTCTGCAATTCCACAAACTCGTTCTATCACTATCCTACCATACACCTTTCCCACCACACCACAACCACTTTCCACAACCACAACCCTTTCAAACATTTCGCCATATATCTCTTCCACACCTGCCGCTTTCACTTCATATAAATATATATATATACAGTATATATTACGATGAGAAATCTAAGTCCAATCTCTTTTTCATGCGTAGTAACTCATTTAGCTGAGACAGAGGATCTTTTCCGTTTGACTGCCGCCATTGAAACATATTCGAAAATATCACGACTTAACCTAACCAATTATCAAGGGCGTACAGTTGATCTATTATTAATTATAACATTGTTTGTTTCTGGAATAGTATTTACTATTTACTAATAGATCAACTGTACGCCCTTGATAATTGGTTAGGTTAAGTCGTGATATTTTCGGGTATGTTTCAATGGCGGCAGTCAAACGGAAAAGATCCGAGACAGATACAATAAATGAAATGAATATAAGATAGTTTATAAATGCAGAGTATACTAATCTTTCGAGTCATATGATGTGGAGTAGCCTAGTAAAGTGTCTCTTGTGCATCCGATATAATTTCAATAATTTTGTGAGTTTGTAGCATCTTTACATTTGCTGCATAGAACTTATTACTCGTGCCCTTGCTTTTAATACTTATAAGAGGCCAGATGTACCAAGAAACAATAAAAACAACTGATTTATGGTCCTCTTATCTTTATTTTTTAGATATTCCAAGATGATGTTTGATAATTAATTTTCGGCAGCACGCAACAAACAGCGTTAACACGTGAATTAAGGACCCAAATACTCACTCTCCACGAACAGGAAAACGGCCGAATTCTTAATGGAAGTCAAAACATCCGAAGTAGCAACTCAAAGAATCCAATAACGGATGCAGGAAAATGGCAGTTTTGCTACTCGCAGCAGAGAATTAGGATTGGCCATGAATAAGTCACGTAGGGCAGGATCACTTCATTCAAAGATTCTTCTTAACAAATAGCTTTAAGATTGTTCTAGAAACAATCTGCACACATTCAAAAGCACCATCGAATTGCTAGGCATAAAAAGTTCCAATCTACAGGTATATCAGTACGACTGAAAATAGGTTGGGTTCTCCTTTGGTTTAGGTGACCAGAGTCCCGATTTTCGGCGGGACAGTTGCTGAAATTAACATTGAAATATCTGCTTACGATGCCACCAAAACGTGTTTTTTGAGTATTGTAATTTCAAAATTTTCTCAACCACGGCAGGGGGACACCCCCTCCCCCCACTGGACCCCCAAGTTGGGGGTTTCAGGATATGTCTCGCTTTTAACTTAAACAAATCTGGTCACTTTACCTTTGGTGTGGGTTATTTCAGCTCAGCTGGAGAGGAGGATCTGCTAAAACTGGATGCGAATATGAATAAAACGCGCGACCATAAAATTTCGGTTCAGCTGAATAAAAGACCTAAAATATACTGCAATGCTCTACAAGACTTACTTGAAGATGAAGGAGCATATTAGGGAAGCCCAACGCTGAAGTTTTTACTACAAATTCCTTATCTAAACCCCACTGAGCATTTGTGGAAATAACTACAAACAAGATGTCTCAAAAGTGAAGCCAGAAAGCCTACAGGACCTCTGGCGCATTGTTCATTGAAAATGGTAAGTATTTCCATTTTTAACGGATCTTTTGCCTTTGAAATGTGAAGCCATCATTTTTGCTCAAGGAGCTCGTATTAAATATTGAAAATTAGCCCATCTTTGTAAATTATTAGTTACTTGCTGTAATTATTTATACTTTGTCTCAAATCCTATAGTCTAAATTATATGTATTAGATGCAAACGCATGTATCTTTAGTTTTTGAGTCCTTTGGTTCGTAATTCTTTATGGACTCGGGAGTCATGATTATGTGGGTGTGCATCATATATTTACTTTTTATCTTGAAGTCATCTAATTTTTTATTTATTTATTTGTGTGTGTGTGTGTGTGTGTGTGTGTGAGCTTAACCCTAATTGATTTTGTCAGAAATCAGAAACAAAATATTAAATAGAATTATTACCACAGTGAATGTAATTAAACTTTTTAAATTATCTATTAACGTAATAACTCTTATGATAATATGCAGTGGCGGATTCAAGGGGGTAGTAGGGGTTCCGGGCCCCCCATAGGAAAAAATATTTATTATAGAAAATCAAAATGGCACATTATAATTTCATTGGTAAACCTGCGGCTCCCCTCTATGGAGAAATCCTGAATCCGACACTGATGATAATGATTGGGGTTGTTTAACCTCCTTCGTAACATCTAAGGTCATACGACGGAGAGGACCTACAGCTTTACGTGACATCCGAACTACGGGTCGCTCATAATCTGGATACGGAGGACGGTCTCTCATGCAACTACTACCCAGACCCAATGTCGCTTAACTTCGCTGGTCAACGGGAAGCGGTGTTACGACATTGGCTACGACGTAGCCCTGACTCCGCCACTGATAATATATTTAAACGGAGAACGGTACCTTAGTCTGGTTCCATTTGAGAATATGTAATAGGCCACTTCAACTCTCTCTCGTTGAAGGGCTGTTAAAACTGTCCCCATCTCTACTGCTCCATCCACCTTTGGAAATGGAGTTACGCTCAATTTTAAGCATCTTTTAATTTAAATTTTCTAATCATGTAATAGATAGTCAATTAAGCATCTTTTAACTTAAATTGGAGCAAATGCAGTTTACGTCCCCCTGACACAAAAGAGGACACAAACTACACTAGGTCAAAGTAGGAGATATTTTTTAAATGAATCATCGAGTAAAACGTTAAAACTAACGATGAAAATAACCACGAAGGAAAAAGGAAACACAGAATGGTGCTCAAGCGCTTTCGTCTAATGACATCCTCAGTGTTTCTGAGGATGTCATTAGACGAAAGCGCTTGAGCACCATTCTGTGTTTTCTTTTCCTTCGTGGTTATTTTCATCATAAATATTATTCACGTGTTACTTTCATGAAATAATTTTCATATATATATATATATATAATATATTATATATATATATATATATATACACACACATAAATTGACGATTGTTGGTTAAATCGTAATATTTTTGTTAGTTTTAACGTTTTATTTGATTAGGTATACGCGGACAAAGTTGGGGAACGCAAACTACACTAGGATAATGTAGGGGAACGTAAACTACGCTAGGATAATATAGGGTACTATTAGGGTAGGATTGCCAGACGTCCCGCATTTGATCCAAAAATCAAGCATTATTAAGCATTGTTTTAATAAAATTTTTCTAATTTTGTCTATTGTAACCGTTGACGAAATTTAGTTTCAATATGAAAAAAAATTGGTCTTAGAAAAAAATCTCAGAATAAATTGTCCCGCAAGATGCGGGACAAAATCTGGCAACCCTTATGTAGGGAAAAAGTAAACTACACTAGGCACCACAGGGGGACTAAACTACACTTGTTCCCTTAAATTTTCTAACCATGTAATAGATAGTCAATTAAGCATCTTTTAACTTAAATTTTCTAACCATGGGATCACCTGAAGATCATGGCCCCCAGCCTTCTTTAGTTAGCCTTATAAGGCTCACTAACAAAACTATCACGATCTAACTAACCTAACCAGTAGTTAGGTCACCTGTATGTCCTTGACGACTGGTTAGGTTAGGTCGTAATATTTTCGTTAGTTAGCCTTATAAAGCTAACTAAAGAAGGCTGGGGGCCGTGATCTTCAGGTGATCCGGTTAAGTCGTGATATTTTCGTTAATTAGCCTTAAAAGGCTAACTAACGAAGGCGGGGGGGGGCCCTGATCTTCAGGTGATCCTAACCATGTAATAGTCAATTAAGCATCTTTTAACTTAAAACTTCTAACCATGTAATAGATAGTTAATTAAACATCTTTTAATTTGAATTTTCTAACCATGTACTAATAGATAGTCAAGCATAATTAAAAGTTTAATTATGTGCAGCATCGTATGACAGTTTCATCTGAACCTGTACAAAATAGTTTCAGGATTACATTTATTAATATTTCTCAGTAATGAAAAGAGTGAATCAATAGGAATTGCAAATCACAGTAAAATAAACAGACTTGGCAGGAACGGAGCAAGAGTGTCACGGGCCCCGGGCAAAACTTATTTACGGACCACCTAACAAAATTTTTATTATACATTTATATTGCTTTTCTTTGCATTATTTATTTAGCATATATTTAAGAATTATGATACTACTTGTACGCATGGAGGCATAGAAGGCAAAACATTATGCAAAATATTGAGCTTTAAAAAAGGATATCGTGAAATAAAAGTTTACTTACGACATCAGAACTTGACTTTTCTTGCCTTTCTTTCAGCAAATTCATTAATTAAATCCTCCAAGTTAATATTTCTAGCTTTCTTGTTTTCAATTGATATAATTGAGAGTCCACTTAATCTTTTTTCATTCATATAATTTCGAAGATAGTTCTTTATTAGTTTGTTTTGAAAACGATCTCTCTGCACTTGAAACTGTCACAGAAATTGTGAGGAACAATGTTATGGCAGTCACAACTTCGGAAAAACTTGAGCGCAAAGTACTGTTGTCTTTAATTAAAAATGAATATAGCTCATGGATTGTCGTAATTTTTTCAATGTCTGTTTTTAAGCGCATTGGAAAAGAGAGTAATTGACTTGGAAATCCAGAGGAAATATAATTTTTATATTTATTTACTAGCTTTGTTGCTCTCTGAAATAACTTGTGATGACTTGTTGAAACGACCCTGGCTCCCCCAGAGGCCCGGGCCCCGGGGCACTGCCCCGCATACCCCTAGCTAGCTCCGCCCCTGAGACTTGGTTTATTTAATGTATACGAGAGCTTTCAATGAAGATCATAAAATTGAAGGAAAACTCGTGAACCTAAATTACATCAAGTCTATTTTATTGTGGCTTTCATTTCCTGTTTATGACAGTATGTTTGCTGAGTTAAGAAAATGTGTCTGGAGTCATTTTCAAAAAGATTTTCACGATAATTCTTAATCAGTAATCTTTGAGAATTTAAAATTTATCTGTTCCATCATAATATCAGTTCAAGTATTTTTCACGATATTTTTGGCAGCAGACTCGTAACAATTTGTAACACTTTGACAATAGGCCTACCTGCATTCGTAGTTCCCTGACTTCCTTCTGGAAGAAGATAATTTGGGTAACGGCGTAACAGTTTTGTATGACGAGAACAGCGATCGGAATAAACGGTAAGAGAATCATTTGCATCTGTGGATGACACAGTCCATTTGGCATTAAAATAATAGGAAAAACAACGTGTGTGTGTGTGTGTGTGTGTGTGTGTGTGTGTGTGTGTGTGTGTGTGTGATTAGACGTTATTTAATTATAAAATCGTCTGTCTATAATCCGTTACCAACAAAATATATCCCGTTTCTCTATCGACAATGAAACTGTGAAAAAAATATTGAACATGATGCAATACAAATATTAGATCACCTGAAGATCAGGGCCCCCAACCTCCTTTAGTTAGCTTTATAAGGCTAACTAACGAAAATATCACGACCTAACCTAACCAATCGTCAAGGGCGTACAGTTGACCTAACGATTGGTTAGGTTAGGTCGTGATATTTTCGTTAGTTAGTCTTATAAGGCTAACTAATGAAGTCTGGGGGCCCTGATCTTCAGTTGATCCAAAACATTTATGAAGTATGAGATTTACAATTACTATTTGTAAACTTAAGCATTTTTTTATTTTATTCATTGTTTATTTATTTAGTTTTTGCGTATACACACTTTTGATGGTGAAAAATAAATTTTAAATTATTAATATAATATTGTATATTACTTATTAATAAAAACATTTTTGAATGCACGCAAATAATTCTTTCAATAAATGAAAAGGAGTACGCGATTATTCGTAGATATAGAGTGAAATCAAAATGAACAGAGAGAAGGTTAATAAGAGACTATAGAGTAGACTACCTATATTTCTTTGAAATAAACTTCCCGTATCTGTCAGTTGTAAACAGTTTTTCTTAATGTGAATAACAGTTTCAGCGCTACTTTTGACCTTACAAGACTGAAAAGCAGAAAAAAATTGTATCCCTCGTTTAACGATTGGGTTACGTTCCTGAAAAACTGATCGCTAAGTGAACGATCGCTAAACGAGGACGTTATAAAATGGGTTAATAGGGGATACGTTCCTACGTGGTGCTTGTGGTGCCGAGACCTTCAACTCAGGAGCCTTCTTGATGATGGTTGAGACGGTCGACTGGGCTAGGCCAAGCCCTCTCGGGATGGAGTTCGTCCCTTCACTACTCTCGTGGCGCTTAATAATGTCCAGCTTAACCTCCAACGTCAAAGACTTACGAGAGAGCTTAGCCTTACCCGACGATGCAGTGGAAGCAGCCACACGCTTACCCGTCATTTTCAATGTTCACAGTCACTTAACACAGTCCAAATTAGCGCCAGACAGTCTGCACAATGTTGCTTTGCACTCCACAAAGGCAGCGAATAACACAACGCTCACAATCGTGTGCAATCTTACACAACGATGCAGAAGCACAAGCAACTCAAAACACTGGCAGGGCGAAAAGGAAGTGCAGGGGGTGGCCGTTTAAGTCTTTGAATACTTCTGGAGGGCCCCCAGGATGTGAAGTGAGTTAGTGTCACAATTTGCATAAAGAAGGGAAGAAGTGGCGGATGCTTCGATCTTCTGGTCCAATGTAGGACTTGTTTTGCCAATCTGGCCTTGTCCGCTCGATCAGTTTGTGCTACGACCATACGATGTGTGTTCAAAAAGTTCCCGAACTGGTTATGCTGCTCGCGCATCACATGACGCGCATGCGCGTTATGTGATGCATGTTGTAGTGTGATTCAGTCTGTGTCTAAATACAGTTACCGCTTGTTGATATCGTATTTTGTTCTCCCGATATTTACTGTTTTGTGAAGTCATTTTGTGTGTTTTGTCGCATTTTGGGCATTTGAATAATGGCTACTGTTGAAGAACAACGTTTAAGCTGGGCAAAACTGCTTCTGAAACCCATGCCATGCTGAACACAACATTTGGCAATGACACCTTAAGTCGGACAACCACTTTTGAGTGGGCACAAGCGCTTTAAGGAAGGCCAAACATCGACGGAGGACGATGCAAGGGTGGGACGACCTTCCACTTCAAGAACTGATGACACTGTTGCTTGTGTTCGTGAAATGATTCGAGGTAACCATAGACTGATAGTCAGGGAAGTCGCAGACGAAATGGACATTTCAATAGGATCATGCCACACGATACTCAGAGAGAATTTGGGGATGCGTCGTGTATCAGCCAAATTTGCACCACGACTCTTGACTGCCGAGCAGAAAGAGCAAGGTGTTGTTATGTCTCAAGACCTCTTTCAACGTGCCAATCTTGATGAAAATTTTTATCAGAAACATCGTTACGGATGACGAGACGTGGGTGTACGGGTATGACGTTGAAACAAAACGGCAGTCATCGCAATGGAAGTGCGCGACGTCCCCGAGACCGAGAAAAGCACGGCAATTCCGATCGAATGTGAAGGCAATGCTGGTCGTTTTTTTCGATTACTACGGACTCGTTCATTACGAATTCGTCCCTAGAGGTCAAACAGTTAACCAACAGTTTTATTTGGAACTGCTGAAGCGAGACGCAGTAAGGAGAAAATGGCTTGAAAGTTGGAACGCAGGAACGTGGATGTTGTACCATGACAATGCGCCCGCACACACAGCGTTGTCAATTCAGCAGTACCTGGCTAAGCACAACGTCGTAGTCGTTCCCCAGCCCCCATATTCTCCAGATCTGTCTCCGGCAGACATTTTTTTTCTCCAAACTTAAATATGCATTGAAAGGTCGAAGACTTCAAAGTGTGGAAGAAATTATTCAAAATGCAACAAACGAACTGAAGACGGTCAGGAATACGGTCTACCACGAACGCTTTCAAAAGTGGAAACGCCGTTGGGAGCGATGTATAGCTACACAAGGAGACTACTTTGAAGGGGACAACATCAATTAGATTGTAAGTGTTACCAGAAAGTTTTTGTGGGATCAGTCCGGGAACATTTTTAACACATCTCGTACTGTATTTATAGTAAATTGTAAAACTAGAATTCAAAACGGAATTAAAATTTTAACCCAAATTTTCAAGATTAACATTTAGAATTTTAACCCAAATTTTCAAGATTAACATTTAGAATTTTAACCCAAATTTTCAAGGTTAACATAAATACATTTTACTAAAAGTTTTGTGAATCTACGTAGGCCCTAATCATTTCTCTATACTTAAAATCTAAAACGACACGAGCCCAAAACATCATTACCTGGTGAAGCTTCCTTCCTGTAGTCGTAACGGGATTGAAGGTGCAACACCCGGCCTTGATGGACACCATGGTGTTGACCTCCAAATTTGTCGCACTGTGGTCGTCATCGCTGTCATCGTCGTATTGGTCCTAATTAAGAATTAAAAGTAATCAAGTATTCGTTCGAATTAATAACAAGTCAGGTTCTCATCATTGGAGGTGATTAAGAAGAATTTTTTTTTTTGATGCAGGAAAGAGCGACAATAGCGACCGCACAGCATAGCGGATACTCCATTTTGTGTGAATATTTTCTCAGGTTCTGGTCGAACAATTAATGTATTTTTTAAAATATTAATTTGACTAGAAATTCTGCAAAAACATTCAAGTTTTATCGACATTTCAATTCACTTTAATGATAAAAGTACACACATATTGTACTTATATATATATATATATATATATTATATATTATATATATAATATATATATATATATATATATATATATATATATAATCAGTGGCGACTCGTGGTATAAATGTATGGGGGTGCGATTTCATAAATTTATAATTTTTCGAATTGTAGTACATAAACAATCACATGGTGCTTCCGTATGGTACTTATATGTCAAAAGAAGCCATAAATTTGTATTAAAAAAATATTTTAATAAAATTTAAAAAATAATTGTTGAATATCTTAAAATTAATATATTTTTTATCTGTTAAATTAATATTTATCGTTTCAAGCAAGGGGGAGCGACCACGCCATCGCTCCATCGCTCCTATACGCCAGTCGCCACTGAATGATATATATATATATATATATATATATATATATATATATATATATGTGAAAATTATTTCACGAAAGTAACGCGTGAAAAATATTTATGATGAATAAAACCACGAAGGGAAAAGAAACACAAAGTGGTGCTCGACCACCACTTTGTGTTTCTTTTCCCTCCGTGGTTTTATTCATCATATATATATATTATATATATATATATATATATATATATATATATATCGTAAAGAACGACGCTTTGTATAGGAGAATTATCCGCGCAAGATGAGAGCGAAAGAACGAAACAAATGAAAAAATGAGGTACCCACCCGGGAATCGAACCCGGGATCTTCCGATTGCCGGTCAGATATGATAACCACTACACCACAGGCCTCACCCAAACAAATGCCGTAATTCCTCTACATACGAGCAGAAACCAATGCCCAAAGGGGCACCTCCCGCATGCCGTAACATTTATACATTATAACTGCAAACACGCAGTATAATTAACGTAAAGAACGACGCTTTGTATAGGAGAATTATCCGCGCAAGATGAGAGCGAAAGAACGAAACAAATGAAAAAATGAGGTACCCACCCGGGAATGAACCCGGGATCTTCCGATTGCCGGTCAGATATGATAACCACTACACCACAGCCTCACCCAAACAAATGCCGTAATTCCTCTACATACGAGCAGAAACCAATGCCCCAAAGGGGCACCTCCGCATGCCGTAACATTTATACATTATAACTGCAAACACGCAGTATAATTAACGTAAAGAACGACGCTTTGTATAGGAGAATTATCCGCGCAAGATGAGAGCGAAAGAACGAAACAAATGAAAAAATGAGATACCCACCCGGGAATTGAACCCGGGATCTTCCGATTGCCGGTCAGATATGAAAACCACTACACCACAGGCCTCACCCAAAACAAATGCCGTAATTCCTCTACATACGCGCAGAAACCAATGCCCAAAGGGGCACCTCCCGCATGCCGTAACATTTATACATTATAACTGCAAACACGCAGTATAATTAACGTAAAGAACGACGCTTTGTATAGGAGAATTATCCGCGCAAGATGAGAGCGAAAGAACGAAACAAATGAAAAAATGAGGTACCCACCCGAGAATCGAATCCGGGATCTTCCGATTGCCGGTCAGATATGATAACCACTACACCACAGGCCTCACCTCATTTTTTCATTTGTTTCGTTCTTTCGCTCTCATCTTGCGCGGATAATTCTCCTATACAAAGCGTCGTTCTTTACGTTAATTATACTGCGTGTTTGCAGTTATAATGTATAAATGTTACGGCATGCGGGAGGTGCCCCTTTGGGGCATTGGTTTCTGCGCGTATGTAGAGGAATTACGGCATTTGTTTGGGTGAGGCCTGTGGTGAAGTGGTTATCATATCTGACCGGCAATCGGAAGATCCCGGGTTCGATTCCCGGGTGGGTACCTCATTTTTTCATTTGTTTCGTTCTTTCGCTTTCATCTTGCGCAGATAATTCTCCTATACAAAGCGTCGTTCTTTACGTTAATTATACTGCGTGTTTGCAGTTATAATGTATATATATATATATATAGATGACATTTTTAGACTGTGGGTACAACTTTACAAGGATATATATATTTTTCGGGATGAAATTGGCATGGAAGAAATGATGATTAATTACCGTAATTTTAAACTTTTTAGTTCGAGTTCCAAACTTCTAGAGAAGCAATCCAGTTCAGGGAAACTGGACTTGACAACAGGGATAAGATTTCTTGGGCTGGACCATGACAGTCATTTTTTGAAGCCTTACTTTTTTTAAGATTGGTAGGGCGTCAACGCCTCAATGACCCTTCGTGGTGGAAGGATGTTAAACGGAACAGCCTATCAATCAACCACTATTAGACAAGTATGCATCTTGGACTTTGGGAGTTTCGGTCGGAAGCTCTACCGGAAGACATATCCTTCCTGGCTGCTCCCTGAGGTTAGGTAAAAGACTCCACACTTAACCTTTGTGCGAACGAGCGTGGGCCAGATTTCACGTTAAACTGTGAGGTCCCTGTTCGATATAGCTCCATGTATAATTATAAAAAAAAGAAGTTAAAGTGAAAATACTTTAATATATATATATATATATATAGATATATATATATATATATATATATTATATATTATATATATATATATATATATAACCTTTAATATTAATGTTTGTACTCACCAAATATGCCCTTTTTATTCTGAAATTGAAGAGAAAAACCGAATATTATTTTTATACTCTAAAAAATTAATTAACCAGTTAAACAGTTAAACACTGTAAGTTATCTCTCTCTCTCTCTCTCTCTCTCTCTCTCTCTCTCTCTCTCTCTCTCTCACATGTGGTCATAATTTTAGAGTAAATTTTTAAATAAACTTTCATAAGGTTTGAAAATCCACAATGGCAAAACATGAAGTATTAATAACCGAGTTACAAAATGAATTGCAAATTCTATAGTGTTTTATTGGATTGGGCGACAAATTTGATCTTCGTGGAATGAGGAATCATCGCACGGAACATTTGAAAAGTCAAAAGGTTGTTTCCATTCTGTCTTCGGAAAGGTAAGGTTTGATAAGATTATTCTGATTTATATTTACTGGTACAATCGACACTACCATTTGTGTTGTTTCAAAGAAAGTATTTTAACTCAAAGACAATAGTAAATGTACTGGTAATAGTAAATACCTTAATACCTTAATAGTAAATGGTAAATACCTTAATAGTAAATAGTAAATACCATAATACTCAAACAAATTACAATAAAGATAAACTATTATAAACTGAAATAAAATAGGATCACTTTCGTCAGATCTCAAATTTTTTAAGTTTTGGTTCAGGGTCCTGATATAAAAAGAGAGGAGCTCAGTTTTTGTATTAAATGAAGGAAGATTTGAAGTCTTCAATAGATATCTGTCTGTTTTAAGGTAATATATTTCGTTGATGGGCGATTCGAGCATTAAAGTAAAATAGGTTCGGTGCTACTGTAGTATGCGGTCTACCTACGATTCTGCGGTCTACCTTTGAAGTATAGTTTCTTATCTTGTTTGCTAATTGCTTGTTTACATCCCAATGTTAATCGCCCTTGACGATTGGTTAGGTTTAGTCATGATATTTTCGTTAGTTTTAACGAAAATATCATGAATAAACCTAACCAATCGTAGGTAGAACGCATACTACAGTAGCAGCATAGGTTCAATAGGACTTAGTTAGAGGGAAAGCGTTTTTGACTATACTGTACTTTTCTATAGGCTGATGACATTTATTTCATTGATGTGACATTTTATAGACGAGATTTTAGGGAGGTTAGATCATAGTTTAGGTTAAGATAGCATACGCTTGGGTTAGGCTAGGTTAGGTACGAGTCAGGTTAAGTTATAGAGTGTCGATAAAATTCTCCATCAACAAAATGTTTATAAGCGCGCTTTCTCTCGCGGATTTGTTGGTTTCTTTCAGTAAAAAGTGAATGCATTATTAATATTTTATGGTACGCAAGTATTGATATAAAAAGGATGCTGCAGGTTCCTGTTTGGAAGGACGTAGAGAGACAGAAGTGACAGTAATAAAAGTTTCTTCGCTTAATACTTTGAAAGTGTGACTGTAATTGCAAAAATTATTAACAAAATGCTACAGTATTGGTACACAGAATTGGGTACTTGTAGGTTATCTCCCCCCCCACCAATTTTGACAGAATATTTTCGTTAAAACTAACGAAAACATCATGACTTAACTTAACCAATTATCAAGGGCGTACAGTTGATCTATTATTAATTAGAACATTGTTTGTTTCTGGAATGGTATTTACTATTTACTAATAGATCAACTGTACGCCCTTGATAATTGGTTAGGTTAAGTCGTGATATTTTCGTTAGTTTTAACGAAAATAGTCTGTCAAAATTGGTGTGTGTGTGTGGGGGGGGGGGGGGGGGGGATAACCTACAAGTACCCAGAATAGCGTAAAAGAGGTTATTTATATATATATATATATATATATCACTTGAAACTAAAAAGATTATTGCGAAAAACAAACTTTGCAATGTCCCCTTAAATTTTAACACTTCTTGCGATTACGAAAGTGTGTTTATAATAATTTTAACTCTAGTCACAAGAGGGCGTAATTGCATAAAAGGTTTAAAATGGAGTTTTTTAAAGAGTTGCTTGTTTTCGTTCTCAATAAACATTTATTTAAGGGTTTAAATTTTGCTTGGAGGTTCGTTACGTCACCAGCCTACTGGGCATGTGTAACACTGAATTTACAAGAAAATTTGGACTTGCATGCAGTTTTGCGGCCACTAGATTTTTTAGTAAAAAACTACGCCCATTTCATACGTGTTACCAATCAGGGTAAATCTTACTCTTGGGTTTGGCGTACGCTAAGTTAGGTGGTAGTAAAATATTGGTTAGCAATTTCCCAAGTAACTAACTTTTGGCCAGTCAGTGGTTTTGGCCGCAAAACTACATATTTACCAAAATTTTTTATTGATAAATTTCCATAAATAAATATTCAAATATAGTTATAGTAAACAATGAAAATAACTTTTGTCTATCTTTTTAATGTCTATATTTTTGTGTATGTGTTTATATGAATTACGCGTATTTTTATATTTCCTTTTATCTATTACATAAACACTTATTTATAGTTCGTATCTTTCGTCATTAATTCTTTTTGTATTATTATTTTAAAAATTCAAACTACGGATTACTCGTATCTCACTATTTTTATATAGGGATATTCCGGTATGGCGTTAACCCTAGATAGGCACACTCCTTCCGGAACATACCGTGATCGTGGTAGAACCCTCGGTGTGGGCCACCCGGGTGTACCTACGTGGTAGAACCCTGCGTGTGGGCCACCCGGGTGTACCTATCCCGGGTTAAGTAATATTTTTTAATGGTAAGCATCCTTTGTATTTACTGTGCACCGTATTTGTTAGACATTTGACCATGATATTTGTTAGACATTTGTTAGACATTTGTTAGACATTTGACTGTGTTCCATTTTAGTAGCTCTTCAAACGCCCGAAGCTCAATGGGTAACACCATTTCCTTGTAAACGAAATGAAGACATTAAGGCCGGTAGTTCGACTCCCGATGGTGCTGGTCCAGGAGTTAGCGTAATTGCCAACGTTAGTCTGGCCTGAGCTCTGCGCCAGATTCTGGTCCTCCTGACTAATTATTATTGTTATTCACTGGACATTCATTAGTGATTTGTTTATATATATTTCATTTAAAACGTATTATCATTACTGTGACTGTAAATTGAATTCTACATTTAAATAGCTTCTAAAGTAGGGTCTACGCAGTGCTTATGGCTATAGCTTAGACTTTAGGGTACATTTAAATGTCTCCTTTAATTTGATTAGATTTCAAGTGAAATTAGGAGTTGTGAAAAAAGATGGTACAAAAAGATGGTATTCTAGAATAAGAGAAACAGTTTATTAAAAAAGTCCTGTCATGAAACTCCGTGCTTCTTACCAGTATTTATCAGTAAGAAACAGGGAGTTTCACGATAGGACTTTCTTAATAGAATGTATGCATGTAAAACATATATGGCGGCCGTTATGGTACTGCTACTATCCCTGCGAACCACAAAATGACCAAACCAGTTTTCCATTTTCTTTTCGAAATAAGGGTGGACCATAAATCGTTTTACCTTCGTATTATAACGAAACTCGCTTCGGTAAAGCGACTTTTGCCCCCATCCTGTAGATTTACTGTCACTAACTGAGGCTTTACAATATAACGAGAGATTGGAATTAACGAGGGCTAAAACAAAAGCAATAAGGCGAACAATCTTTCGGACAAACTTTCATTGAACTCCATTTGGACACGAGATGGCTTACAATATAGAGCTGATAGAAAATTTTTTATTTTTAATACCATTATAATAATAACACTGAAAATACCTCTGATTTCGAAATTTAAAAAAAAATAAAAACCACCGAAATAGTTTTAAAATTATTACAGCAATGACTCGCTGAAAATGCATAAAAAAAAAAAAAGTACTTAGAAAATGTCGTTATACTAACGTACTTTTATTATAAATAGAAAACCTCTCGGTTTGATAGAGAACGAATTAATTTATTCTTTAAAACAGCACAAGGAAAATCGGAAAAAGTATAAAGGCAATTTTTTTTTTTTAAAACACGAAAAGACAAGAAGGAATTAAAAAAAGAATAACAAGGGCAAAATGTAGCTGAAAGAGATGATTTTGTCTGTAAATGATTCGAATCACAGAATAAGATAAAGCTGAAATAAAACTCTAGCTACAGCGTTTCTTAACCTTTTTTGACATCAGCACCCGCTGTAGTTAGGTCTAGGCAGTCCAGCACCCCCTTAACCTGGTTACAGAGACTACAGTTGCTACACTACTACAGGGATAAAGTAAAGTAAGTAAAGTACTGCTTGATAATTTATTTTGTTCATTCCAGCACCCCCTAAAATCGATTTCAGCACCCCATGGGGGTGCTAGCACCGGGTTAAGAAACACTGTCTAGCAGAATGGTGAGTTAAGAAAATCGTTCATGCATAGATTTCTACAATTTATATGAACTTTAAAAAGATATTTTGGATCACCTGAGGATCAGGGCCCAGCCTTCTTTAGTTAGCCTTATAAGGCTAACTAACGAAAATATCACGACTTAACCTAACCAATCGTCAAGGGCGTACAGTTGACCTAACGACTGGTTAGGTTAAGTCGTGATATTTTCGTTAGTTAGCCTTATAAGGCTAACTAAAGAAGGCTGGGGGTCCTGATCTTCATTCAGGTGATCCAAAATTTCTAATTACAAGTGGAAATAAATGGTACGTTTCGAAATTTCGCGAAGAATTTAATGAAATTGGAGAAACAAATAACAAACATTTTAAAATAGTCTATAACTATGTCTCAATTAACCCTACCTCTCTTCATTCATCCTCGTTACAATGCTCCTCCTTTGGAATCCTTTAGCTATGATTTTGTAACCTTTTCACCTTCTTTTTCTCAATAATAACGGTAATAATTTCGATTTATTTTATTCACGTATTTCCTGCTTGTTTCTCTTCTTTGCTGAGTCTCTTCTTTCGGGTTTTTCTTTGTTTATTTTCTATCGCTTTTTACTATGTCTGTCTCACTGTTTTTCCCCCGTGTCGTTAATTCTAATTTTAATTGTCTCTCTCTTTCTTTCTCTCTCTCTCTCTCTCTATGTATTTTCTCTCTATTTCGATCGCCTTCTTTCTCGTTTGACAGACAGAACGCATCTGACCTCTGCTAGCGAGTCATAGGGAATGAAATCCCTTTTTGATGGCCGGTGTCCCTTTATCACTTTGCTTGGTGCTCGCCGCACTTCGTGCTTTAGGCTTAATAACCTTCTCTCTTATTCTTCTGTATCAACTAATAATAACTTCTTCAGCCGTATTATAGTTGCATATGGGATACACACCCTTATAATTTTTTTGAATTTATAAAGTCAAATTTTTTAAAGTTTTACAGTTTAACTTCTTATATAGGGTGATTTTTTTAATCGAGAACCGTGAAACTATGAAGGCTATTATTAAGGGTTCTCGAACAAATAAATCACTCTGTATTTATAAATTTGTAAACTCAAATTTAAATAAACTTAAAAATTTAATAGCTCAAAATATTAAAAATAAATGCTTAAATTTCTTCAAAACAGCTTTTGTTCTTTGTAAAATTTCATGACGCTTATTCTTCTGCCCTATGTATATTTATAACCATAGGCTTTAGTAGAAATTATTTACCCTCGTAAGAGTCTTGTACTTATAAGCTAAATATTTTATTTCACAGCCCTGTTCGTTCTGTATAATCACTTTGAATAGGATAGGTAAGCAGAGTTAAACTAGGTTGAAAGTTTACTAACTTTTCACTAGTCCGTCTTGGCTGCTATTGTGGAAATGAAAAAGATGGCTTTCTCCAAATAGGAAATATTTTCCGAATCTGAAAGTCTCGTTTAAAAAGAATCTTAGCTTCAGATTTTACGTGAAGGGAGTGACGTAGGTGAGAGGAGTTCTATCGTCAAATTAATAAACTCATTTCAGTGTGTGTGCTCTTAAGGGTAAAGGTAAAAATAAGTTTAAACCCACACCTTGAGGACAAATAACCCACGATAACCACGATTAGGAACTTTCTCATTTCTTCAAAAAATGTCTGGCGTTAGACTACTTTTTGGTAATTACAGAGGGATGTCAACGTAATAGGAATATATCCTAGTAAGATGACCATCCTACAAAAGATGTGATCACGTGAATTTATATGCTACTAGGTGTATACTGTACTGTACTTTGGGGTTGTACTGTACTTAATTCAGAAAGGAGTGCCGTTGTTCACGAATAAATTTGAGAAACAAAATTCGTGTTCCATAGTCCTTAGATTTTATACTTAATTAGACGTACCACAAAGAAAAAATAAGAAATAAAAAATTTCAGAGAGTCATTCCTATATAAGCCCCTCCGAGGAAGAAGTGGCTAAGCGACAAAAGTAAAATATTCCAGAAAACGCCGTTAAAAGTTGTACCAATTTGAAAGTGACAGAACTTTTGAACTTTTGAAGACTTTTCGTGGAAATATCTTCAGAAGTTCAAAAGTTTTGTCACTTTCAAATTGGTAAAAAATTTGACTGCGTTTTCTGGCGTTTTTACTTTTTCGCTTGCCACTTCTTCCTAGGAGGGCCTCATATACGTTGACTTGAACGTCGATGATGGCGTACTTACATATTTTCAGTTCTTTATGAAACACACCACCTAAAAGTAATATTTGTCAAAGTATGCCAAGGATCCTCAAATCAACATACTTCGAACTTGTCAGTTTTGCTGAACACGTTCCTGTTCCCCTAAACAAATTAATAAGCATAATGGTCAAGGCTTGACAAATTTAAGACGTCGAAAAATATTCTGTAATTTAATAATTATTACTTTTAGCAAATGTAAGTAAAAGTAGTTGTGCGTCATTAGAACTAGTGAACTCTAAATTTTCTCCTTCCTCAATAACATGCCTATTCAGATGCAGTACCAATTTTGACATTCCCGAAAGCTGTCGATAGATTAGGCAATGTGAAGTTCTTACTGTGGACAAAGATAACTTTATCAAGTAAAAATAAACTGTGTGTATAGTCATAATAGTGGGAAAGAAAAAAACCCACAGATGGATCAGCAAAATCATACCCCCATACATCATACGAGATGAATTTCACAAATAAATAAATAAATGATGCAAATCCACAAGGAAAAGGAAAAGTGATTCCAAAGCCTTTCGTGTATTCAACAATACACCCCTTTCATTCCCTGAAGATGTATATTGTTGAATATTAAAAAAAAGTAAGGGGACTAGAGCTCCCAAACTTCATAGATGCTTACCTTAGCATGTTGTTCATCTTACTTGAGAAGTTGCTTGATGTGTCCCCCTTCCTGCTCAACGCAGACCTCCAAACGTGACGCCACTGATCAATATACCTGTTTACATATCGTTGAGACACCTTCTCCAGCCGAGCAGAATTCTTTCGCTGCGTAGTTCATCTATATCTCTTATATTGGTACCAGGGATGTAAACTTTGGGTGTCAGGGCTTCCCAAACACCATAATCTAGTGGTGAAAGATCAGGGCTACTAGCCGACCACATATTGCGTTCGATAAAATCCGGTGTTTCGTTCTCAAGGAATGTGACAGTTTGGCGTGCTCTGTGAGCACGGGCTCCATCTTGTTGGAAAGTATATCTTTCACTCTACCTATCAGTTAGATCTTTCACCACTAGATTATGGTGTTTAGGAAGCCCTGAAATCCGTAGTTTACATCCCTGGTAGAAGGTGTCTCAATGATATGTAAACAGGTATATTGATCAGTGGCGTCCACGTTTGGAGGTCTGCGTTGAGCAGGAAGGGGCAGACATCGAGCAACTTCTCAATTAAGACGAACAACATGCTAAGGTAAGCATCTATGAAGTTTGGGAACTCTAGTCCCCTTACTTTTTTTAATATGACAATTTACCTCTAAGGGGGTAACTTTTTTTACCCACCCTGTATATATAAAGTCCTTTGCTGACGATACGAAAATGAGCAGAAAAATTAGAATTGCAGATGATGTGAAAACCTTACAGACAAACAAAAACACAAATAGTCAGAAAACAACAACGTGAAATTTAACAGAGAAAATTTTCAGGCTTTTAAGATATGGACAAAAATAAGGAGCTAAAACAAACTGAATACTACTCCTCAAATAGGCAGAAACCCCAAAGAAACGCAAAAGCAAAAGATTTTGGAGTTATAATGACCTACGATGCGAAATTTGAGAGACAAAAATCAGATAGCAATAAGCAAGGCAAAAAGAATTAAGGGATAGATAGATATTTAGAACATTTAAAAGAATAAAAGTAATGATTCCCTCGTCGAAAACACTGATCACACCGAAAATGGATGTCCTCGTATAAAAAGAGAAAAAATTAACAAATGGCAGAAATCCAAAGAAATTTCACAGCCAAGATGAATGACTGCAAAGAACTCCTTTACTATGAAAGACTACGTACATTAAAGCTATATTCGCTGTAAAGAAGGATTGAGAGGTACACTATAATATGCGTATGGCAAATAATAGCGAAATTTATGCCTAACTTGAAAATGAACCCCATAACCACCCAAACAATACGAGAAAATAGGAAAGATAGAATGTGTAGTGTTCCCAACTAAAGGACAGACAAGGGACATCCTCAACTTTGAAAGAAAATAACTTTGTTGTCAGAGGGCCAAGACTATTTAACCAGCTTCCGAAGGACATCAGGGAAATTACTGGTATCAAAGTTGAAGTTTTTAAAAGAAAACTAGACGCTTTGTTCAGAATGATCCCTGATGAGTCGGGTGTGCCTGGCTATGTGAAGTGGAGAGTTCAGAACAGCAACTCCATCCTGCATCGAGACAGGTCTAGAAGTGGGGTGACCAGCCTGACCTTCGTGTGAAGAGAGATCGACCCACGGAACATCTGCCAAAAAAAAAAGAAAAAAAATAATATATATATATAATATATATATATATATATATATATATATATTATATATATATATCAGTTTCGTGTCATTAATTCTTGTTTTAAATATTGGTATAAGCATTAACCCTTTTATTACCTGACATCTCATCATCTCTAAGACTTAACTTTGAAACAAAATCCAAAAATCAATTATTTATTAAAATATAAGGAAAAACTAATCACTGTGCCAACATGACATATTGATCTTGATATAACATTGAATTATTTATAGTCCTTCTAAAATATGAGTATGAACAAAATGGTATGGAAAAGGTGAGTAAATTTAATGTCTTTAAAATTCGATGAAATAAATTTTATATACAAAATAAAAAAATTAAAATTATTATTTTGTACTTTTGTAATATTTTAACTCTTTACATTATTTATACATGGTGTGATTAAATTATATATATATATATATATATATATATATATATATATATATATATATATATATATATATATATATTATATATATATATATATATATGAAAAATTATTTCACGAAAGTGACACGTGAAAAATATTTATGATGAATAAAACCACGAAGGGAAAAGAAACACAAAGGGGTGCTCAAGCGCTTTCGTCTAATGACATCCTCAGGAACACTCAGTGTTCCTGAGGATGTCATTAGACGAAAGCGCTTGAGCACCCCTTTGTGTTTCTTTTCCCTTCGTGGTTTTATTCATCATATATATATATATATATCATGTCTGCATTTTCAATCTTTCATCTACTCAACCGGTCAACTCCGAGACAATCTTCCTCAATCCATCTTTCCCCCTGTCTATGACCTTCAGTCTTTCAAACGCAGAGTATACAGGCATCTCGAAAACTCTAGACCTCGATTTTGGCTCTCTTATTCTTCTATGGGATGGGTGTTTTTGTGGGCATTCGCCCTTGTCTCCAACTTCCCGCATTAAAAAAAAAAATTACCTTTCTCAATCATCATACAAGTACTAGATTTTAGGTTAAGCAATTTAGCTTGAAATTTCGGACACGGTGATTGCCCCAAACTGTTTAAAAGCGGAAAGATTTATTTCCTCTTTTAAAAGACTTTTTTATGAAATCTTTTGCAACGGAACGATGCTATAAATCTCAACCTGTGTTTCATGAGTGTGAATTTTCCTTCTGAATTTTCCTTCTGAATTTTCCTTCTGAATTTTCCTTCTGAATTTTCCTTCTGAATTTTCCTTCTGGCTACGTCGTAGCCACTGTCGTAACCCCGTTTCCCGTCGATCAACGACATTGGTTGTGGTTAGTAATTGGGTGGGAGACCGTCCTTTGCGTTCATATTATGTACCGACCCGTGGTTTGGATCTCGCGTAAAGCTGTAGATCCCCTCTGTTGTACGATCTTATACGTTGGGAAGAAGGTTAAACGACCCAATCATACAAATAAAATCATTTATAGGCACCGTTAAACTCGTATACACAACGTTCGATGAATATTTTCAATTAAGATAACTTGAATCAAGGAAGTTAATTATAAGGTTTTATCCTCGTATCCTCGTCCGCTAAATATAAATTACGCTTTCTTTTTGCTAGAGCCAGTTACATAGTTTTCAGCACTTAATATAGCCTATAAAGTGAAAAGTAATATAGAGATATCTTGCCATTGCTTTCTTTGGCTCGACCAAGAACCCCTGTAACTGTTGGTCTTATATTTTTCCCAACTGATGGGGAATGATAGTTCCATTTTCTGGAAAGACTGAAGGTCATCATCCGGACCACCGTCCAACAAATATACCAAATATTATTTCAAGTACAATTCAGCGACTCATGTAAATATGACTCTGAAACAGGGGCGGATCCAGAGCACAATTTGGGGGGGGGGGGGGTACCTTCCAGAACCTGAGATTATATATAATACATTGACAGGCAACTGGTGTGACAAAATTGCCAACGATTATCATATATTCGTTCTGCCTATAAAGAATGCAGGAAGGTATCTGTTTTTGGTCAAAGAAGTCAATTCCTTAAGATGACAGTAAGCTCCAGTGAGGTTAAAATTAGTGCAACAATATTTACATTACTATTTTATTAAGCATCATCATTAGGGGCAATTAAAGAAAAATATATATTAAATGGCTCACTTTTGAACATGAATATGCCTTTATATGCACGCTTTTACAACAGCGATTATTTTTATAAGGATGCTTCACTCTAATTTTGTATTCATTCCCGTTTAACTTTATTTTTAATGCTTTTAATGAAAAATTGTCAAAGAATTGCACGCATACTACTCCAGTTCCTTATAGATTTAAATCTTTCTCGTGTAAAAGTTTTGAAACTTTTGCTCACGATAGCACAACTCCCCACTCCCTATCCACACACACCCATTTCCAGCATGACAACAACAACAGATACTTTATTTCAGACTCAACAGGTGCAAACATTATACAAGTGGTCCATAGAAGGTGAAGAGATAGTTGTCTGGAGCACTGACTTAAGTAGGCCATTGAATCACTGTGCATAATGCACATACAATTGCCCACGTCAATGCTTCCAGATTTGAGATTTATAAAATATATCGGAGATCAGTTCACTAACCATGACTTCTATTATCTTATTGACTGACTCACCAAGCCTATTGATAAATCTAAATACAAAATTGCGTATGACACTGGCACAGTTAGGCACCTTAATGGCCACAAACAGCATACTGGCACTAGACGGAGCAACATTTATAAATCTTGGAGTTCTTAATAAACTCCTAAAAATATTATTATATGCAACATACAATTTCTCAAATTATAAATCCTGTAGTTCCACCACAAATGAGCTGTATACATTGGAGTACAAAAAGTTTTGAACAAAATCAACTTAACATCTAATGTACACACATGAAATTTTCTAACCAATTTTCCTGAGCATATAATTGTCTACACTGCCTTAGAATATCGCAGTCATCTGAAAGACTATCAGTTAAGTATGTGGCCAAGATACTTAGTCTGGGTCACTTCTAACAGCACCATACCATTCACTTGAAATTCAGAAAATTTTATATACATTTTATAAATTTTATATAGGAAATATATGATCTGTCGTTATGGAGCTGACTCACCTTTGACCTGAACATTCACCAAAAAGTTAAGGATTTCTTCTTGATTAGGTCCTAACGTTTTGCTGTTTAATAAGTATAATGATGTCTTAGGTCAGGAGTCGGGAACGTTTAACAGCTTTAGAGCCACATTCGGTCATACAAAAAAATTATCAGGAATAAAGAACCTCAAGTAAATACACAATTTTTATTGTTATAATTATAATGTAATATATAATATATATATATTATATATAGATATATATATATATATATATATATATATATACATTTTATATATATATATATATATATATATATATATATTATATATATATATTAATAAATAAAAGTATATATATATATATATTATATATATATAATATATATATATATATATATATATATATATATATATATATAAAATGATAATATATATATATATATATTATATATTACATTTTATATATATAATATAATATATATATATATATATATATATATCTATATATATATATATATATATATAAAATGTAATATATTATATATATAATATATATATATATATATATATATATATATATATATATTATATATATATATATTACATTTTATATATATATATATATATATATATATATATATATATATAGATATATATATATATTATATATATATATTACATTTTATATATATATATATATATGGGATGAATTTCACAATTAAACATGTGAAATGAATGAATGATGTAAATCCACAAGGAAAAGGAAAAATGATTCCAGGGCAGTACATTCCCTGAAGAGGTGTACTTCTGAATACACGCAAGGCCTTGGAATAATTTTTCCTTGTGGATTTATATCATATATATATATAAATGCGCCTCGGTGGTGTAGTGGTTAGCGTCGCTGACTACGAATCCATCGGCCCGGTGACGGCAGCCGGCGCGCAGCAAAACCCAGCTGTTCATCCTTCCACACAATAAAGAAAGTGGTTGGTAGATAAATGGGTACCCTGGGTGGCTAAGTGGTTAAGACGCTGGGCTGCTGGTTGGACGTGGTTCGGACTCCACGTTAAACTGTAGGTCGAAGGTAGAGTGAAAAGCTTGACCTTCGTCAGAATGAACAATTCGGGCGGAAGCTAACCAAAGGTTTATATATATATATATATAGTGGTATAATGGTCAGCAACGCTGACTACGAATCCACCGGGCCCGGGTTCGATTGCCGGTGACGGCAGGCGGCGCGCAGCAAACCCAGCTGTTCATCCTTCCATATAATAAAATTGGCTGGTAGATAAATGAGTACCCAGGGTAGCCTAGTGATTAAGACGCTGGGCTGCTGATCGTGAGATCGAGCCCGAGCGAGGACTTTGTAGTTTCTGACGAGCCATGGTGAGTCGTGGTTCTGATTCCACGTTAAGTTGTAAGTCTAAGGTGGAGCAACAAACTTAGTCTTCGTTAGAATGAACAATTGGGGGGGAAGCGAAACCAAGGTAACCAAAGAATATTAGTGTGTAATAAACACACCTATATGAACTAGCGATAAATACATAATTAAATTACTTTAAGGAATTTGTCTGTCTTGTGTTAATAATGATAATAATAAAAACAAACACAATCCTATTAATAATAATGATGACATTATATTACCAATAATAACATTTGGATCAAATGTAGAATTCGGACCCCAGCCTTCTTTAGTTAGCTTTATAAGGCTAACTAACGAAAATATCATGACCTAACCTAACTAATCGTCAAGGGCGTACAGTTAACCTAACGATTGGTTAGGTTAGGTCGTGATATTTTCGTTAGTTAGCCTTATAAAGCTAACTAAAAAAGGCTGGGGTCCGAATTCTACATTTGATCCTAATATTTTAAACAAACATACTGGGTGCTACTTTAGTATGCGGTCTACCTACGATTCGGCGGTCTACCTTTTAACTATATCTTATTATCTTGTTTACTAATTGCTTGTTTACATCCCGATGTCAATCGCCCTTGACGATTGGTTAGGTTTAGTCATGATATTTTCGTTAGTTTTAACGAAAATATCATGATTAAACCTAACCAATCGTAGGTAGACCGCATACTAAAGTAGCACCACATACTGTGTTGTATTAATCACACGTGTTTCATTTCATATATTTTTAACTTTAATATTAATCAAGTACTTGATTTATTTATAAATTACTTGATTTATAATTTAAGGAGTTAATTTAAGGAGATTTTAGACACCAATCGACTAGGGAGGTACTTCGGGGTGGATTAAATTAAATTTGTTTATGTAGCTACAATCTTTAATAAAAAGGTTATAAGAATAAAGAACATTTAGGAATCATTAGCATATTAATTTAACTTCTACGATAGGAAAATTTTTGGAATCCGTTAATTGGGACCACTCGACACCATAATCGAATATTTTCAAAGCATAGTCAACATGAGTTTCGTAGAAATAATTGTTTAGGTGTCGATGTTTTATTTGTAGCTAATTTTTTTGGATTACCTGAAAATCAAGGCCCCCCAGCCTTCTTTAGTTAGTCTTATAAGGCTAACTAACGAAAATATCACGACCTAACCTAACCACGCCCTTGACGATTGGTTATGTTAGGTCGTGATATTTTCGTTAGTTAGCCTTATAAGGCTAACTAATGAATGCTGGGGGCCCTGATCTTCAAGTGATCCATTCTTTTTAAACAAACTTCCCCCCAAAGAAACATCACATCACTAGCTGAATATAAAAACTTTCTGAGGATGACCTTGCAAAGTTGCGGGTGATTGTTAAAACGGGGCGTTTTTAAAGTTTTAAATTGGTCTGGGCAAGTTATGCCACAGAGGCCCGGAACCCATTTACCAGTTTTCCTTAATGGAAGTTCTCAAAAAATCTTTAATGTTTTCACTAATCACTACATATTTAAGTAAAGTTATTTCAAATTTAAATTTAAAGAGAAAGTTATAAGTTTTCTTCTGAGTGAATCATTTATCTGTATCTGTGACTGCATGTATTAGGCGAGAGTTTATAAATTCAGCCTTACTTTGTGCATAAACAACAGAAAATGACTTTGTTATCCCTTTTGTCATTACGTGTGATTGTTTTCTATGATCATATCTCACTTTCAAAGGGATACTATTGCATTTTTTTCTCGTTCACACCTGAATATTTTATGAATATATTTTCCTAATAACATTGCGTGTATGGAAACACACCAATATGGATGTACTCATTTTAATCCATAACTACCCAAGGATTTCAAAATTTGTTTTCATTTTAAGGAATAATATTTATATTTACAGTCCATAAATAGATATTTAAATAATATGAAAATTCATGACCGCAGTTACTAGTAGTATATACAAGGTGCCCAGAAAATAATATCGGAGTTTTAAGCATAACCTTAACCTTAATTAAAACCCCGATATTATTTTCTGTGTGCTTTACAAAATATTTTTAACTTGCGTCTTTTTTCGATTTGCCAAGAGCGCTTGCCTGAAATTATCACTGGGGAACACAACTTTTGGTGACTTAGATGTTAGACCTGTTTCTGGGTATATTGAGGTCGCTGATTCTAAAAATGACTAGTTTTTCTCCATCAGCTCTGCTTATCAAGATATGATATATATCTATATATATTTCTATATAATGTATATAATATTATATAATTGCTGACTGGCAATCACTGTTGTTGTCAATTGAATACAAAAGTATGATGAATGTCAGCAAAAATAGTGTATTAAC
The DNA here is from genome assembly GCA_023014485.1 of Bathynomus jamesi. Taxonomy (NCBI): domain Eukaryota; kingdom Metazoa; phylum Arthropoda; class Malacostraca; order Isopoda; family Cirolanidae; genus Bathynomus; species Bathynomus jamesi. The sequence goes on from JAJOZX010002215.1 coordinate 598,971, forward strand.
ATCAAACAAGCATAAGGTACGAAAAATATTTCTTAAATTCAAACAAGCTTGAGACACGAACGGCAAAAAAAGTTCTTTCATTGAGACATCTCACATAAACCGCGTTTCTGAGATTTCTTGCGATGAGATGTGCCAGGACATTCGCGTTGGATGCTCCAGCAGTAATCTGCCATCATGTGAGTATCCCATCGTCCGCGGTACTGTTCTTCCATGGTCCTTAGTTCTTGGTGAAATCGTTCACCCTGTTCCTCGCTTAGATCACCGAGGTTATCTGGGAAACGATCCAAATGACTGTGGAGGTAATGCAGTTTGATGCTCATTTTACAGCCAAGTTTACAAAAAGAAGAAAGCATATTCTCCACTAGTTCACCGGTTATCGGCCTTATAGTTCCCAAGGAAATTCTTCACAGCCATACTAAACGATGACCACGCACGTGCCTCAATGTTGTCCATTGAATCTTGGAAACGCGGGTCTTTCATGAGTTCCCGGATTTGCGGTCCATCGAAAATACCTGCCTTCAGCTTTTCCATGCTCAGCGCAGGAAATTTTCTACATATGTAGCCAAAACACGTCCCATCTCTGTTCAAAGCCTTTATAAATTGTTTCATCAAACCTAGTTTGATGTGCAGTGGTGGCAATATGATCCTTTCTCTGTCAACCAAAGCTTCTTTGATGATATTTTTTTCTCCAACCACCATGTTTTCTCTCAGAGGCCACTGTCTTCTCACCCAGTGTTCATCTTTAGCTCTACTGTCCCAGAGACATATAAAGCACGGGTACTTGGTGTACCCGCTCTGCTGTCCCAGGAGAAAATTCACCATCTTCAGATCCACACAGATCACCCATTGGTGGTCTCGGTATGATATCTTTTCTAGGACTAGGGCGACTGTCCCGTGCTCTTCTCTCATACCGACTGAGTGACCAATTGGGATTGATCTGTATCTGTTGCCGTTGTGTAGAAGAACACATTTTAGGCTCCGTTTGGAGCTATCTATCAATAACCGCCATTCACTTGGTGTGTATTCCGATGTGCCCATTTTCATCAGCAATCCGCGCACATTGTTGCAGAAAACTAAATCGTTCTCTTTTGAGAAGAAGGGCAGTAAATCCTTTTCTCTGTCGCGATATAACGTGATTTTGGTTCCCGGCAGCAGTAAATTTTTTTCTCCCAACCTGGAAGCTAACAATTCAGACGATTTCTTCGAAAGACTTAAGTCCCTTATGAGGTCGTTTAATTCGTGTTGACTAAAACCTTCTGCAGCTGATGACGGTCCTTCGAAATCACTGTCATTTTGCCCACATATGCTTTCTTTGTCAGTAGCAGATTCATCATCTTCTTGAGGGAGCTCTGGAAGATGGCTGAATGATGGGACAGGTATCTCATCTGAATGTGAAACAGGCCGTCTATCTGAGTCTATGTCAGGATACGTCCATTTACTCCGGTTACGTCCATTGATGCCCTTTATATTCACCAAACAAAAGTAACAGTCATCACTGTGGTTTCTCTGTTCTCTCATACCATTGGTATACCAAATTTCAGGCACCTCCTCTTTCCGTTGGTCCATTGCCGCAGATGCTCCGTACACGTTTTACACACAACATGAGGAGCCATGGCTTATCTTGGTCCCCTAGTTGTACTTTGAAATAGGCAAAATAAGCTTTTTTTCACAAAATCAGTAATAGTTTTTCTCTGTTCAATGAACGTGTACTCTCCGCAGATAAAACAAAACACATCTGGATGATTTAAACACTTTCTTCGTGATGAAGCCATGTCAACACCTGTAACAGGAAAGAATTCACGTTAGTACATGTACAATACACATGCAAAACAGCAACATCAGCAAAATCATAGCTACAATTTAATTATACAGACGCATTTAGATTTACGAGCAACTCATAATACCGTTCCAGAAGGGTAATAAAGTAGGTAATGACGTATGCAATATCTCAAAAACTAGAGCTGCTAGAACAAAATGGATGATATTTTCTGAATCAGTGGCATGAAAATATCCAGAATAAGGTCTAAAATCTCAGGCACCAAGAAAAAAAAATTTTTTGTTCCCCAGTGTTATCGTAGTGTAGAGATAAAACACAGTATATATGTAACGTTTCATATAAATTTTAATGTTGAACCATTTTCTTTCTCTTTTGAAACCATGGAAAGGCAGAATTGAAAATTTCGAAATATATTTTTATGAAAAATTCTTGACTTACTGAATTGGGTTCAAAAAGGTTATTATTATTATTATTATTATTATTATTATTATTATTATTATTATTATTAATTATGTATTCAACTTGTTTTATGGGACAGAAGGAAAAACAAAATGTGTTTGTTGACGTTTTAGCAAAGATGAGATCTTAGTTTTACGATACAAGGTATCATGAGTCTCTGTTATCATCGCAAACTCCAATACCTCGTAGTCGTAACAGTCTCTTGCTTAACGATTAATCATTACCATACTTCCAACCATGTGATTTAAGAGTTACACGGATGTGGTAAAAGTTGTTGATACAAACTCGGCAAAGGTGAGAGTGGGGTTCCAAATCTTCATTCTGATTGCAACTTGAGAATGGCATAAGAAAATACAGGTTGAGTTTTGCTTACGAATTTCTGAAAATAAAAAACAAACATTATTTTTTATTACTCTCAGTTTGATGTTCACAGTAATTATTATCATCCTCTTAATTTCAAATACATTCATAATACCAAGTTTGAAAGTGTAAATAACCACAGTACAGTCCGCTCTCACCTGGCACGCGAGATTGGATTGTGGTTACCTGCTTTTCCAAGCTTTGTAGAAGTCACCCCTGCCAATGCAGTTTTCTCTCATTCTTAATAATGATGATTATTTCCATACTTTTAAAGTTTATTCACTCTTAAAAATATCGTAACAATAACATTCCTTCAATTTTAAAAATAGTAGCATTGGATGGGGGCCAGGGGTTTGGTACGTAGTGCCGGGTTAAGTTAAATTAATAATAATCAAGGTTAGATCCAATCGGAATAGGTTAGATTAAATTAAGTTAATTTAAAATAATCTCCTTCAATTTAGTAATTCACTCTTTATTTTTCATTATTTGGCGTTTAAGTCTGTATACAAAAATATTATTATTATTATTACAATACCTATAATAGTACAGCGTGTAAGCTTACTAAAGCCAATTTACAATAATATACAGTATATGCATTTTAATAATGAAGCTATATGCATATATGTAAACCTGCGTATATTTGTAAATAAAGAGTTGAACTGAAGTGATTTTTGGATCACCTGAAGATCAGGACCCCCAGTTGTTGTTGTTGACGTTATAAGAGGTGAAATTAGAGTTGTAGGAGTGATAACAGAAAGTGGGGAAATGGGAAATATAGATGAAGAGTTGATAGGTCCTCGGGCTCACCAACTATGCGCAGGTTTTTTTTTTTTTTTTTTTTTTTTTTTTTATGGGGGATTTAAGGTCTGGTGATAAGTGAATCACCTTCCTTGCGCGTTCAAGCTTTTGTAGGGTGCTTGACTTGTTAGCTTAGTTTGGGTTTTCTACCTCTTTTATTTTATTTATTTTTTTTTTTATTTTTTTTTTTATTTCTTTAAACACCAGCAATAGTCCGCCAGCATATTGATATCCCAGTTTCCCTGGTACCTCTCTTCCATTATTTTGATATCTTGGTGAAATCGTTCACCCTGTTCCTCACTATAAATCCCCGCAATTTTCAGGAAAATAGTCCAAGTGGGACCACAAAAAGTGCATTTTTATGGACATGCGCGACTCGTATTCTGGACTTCTACGCTTGCCAAGAAAATCAGTGACAACTGATTTGAATGCCTGCCAGGCATTCTTCTCAGTTGGAGTCATTGCGTTTTCGAACTGAGTATCCTTGATCAAGTTCGAATTTGAGGACCATCAAAAACCCCAGCATTTAGTTTAGCATCAGATATATGAGGAAATTTACTCTCGAGATATCGGAATGCTGAACCCTCCTTACTCATTGATTTGATGAAATTTTTCATCAAGCCCAGCTTAATATGAAGTGTGGGAGCAAAATTTTGTTGGTGGTACAAGGGGCACTGAAACGACATTATGCGACCAGGTTCAAAATTCTCTCTGGATGCCCATTCACGCTGTGCATAGTGCTTCTCATCCGCTCGGCTATCCCATTTGCAGAGGAAACATGGTATTCGTGTATCCCCCTTGCATTCCCAATACAAATGCCACAATCTGAAAAAAATGAAAATATTTAAAGAATTTAGAGAATTTGTTCTATCAGATAAAAAAATCTATGCATTGGACTGTATCACTTCTGTGGGGAAGTTAAGTGTTCTTATACGCTCTCAAATAACCTTTGGAAAAACAACATAGTCAATAGCAATAGTTTACTTATGATATTAGTATTACCTTCAAATCTCCACAGATCATCCAGTTATGTTGGTCGTATACGAGAGCATCCAGTAAAAATTTCATGTTATCGTAGCTCTCAGTAAGTTGTACGGATGTGCTACAGGGACTGATGCAACCCTATTCCCAATGTTGAGAAGTACTGCTTTCAAACTTCGTTTAGACGAGTCTATAAATAGCCTCCATTCTGATGCGTTATATGGCAGGCCCAAGGATTCGATTAGCCCCTCAACATTGCAGCAGTACACTAAGGAAGAGGTATTTTCGTGCACTGCAAAAAACTTGCGGAATTCTTCCTCTCGTTTCCTATACCAGGAGAATGTTGTTCCCGGAGCCAGCAAGTTGTCCTCTCGAAGTCGTGAGCCCAAGATCTCGGCAGCTAATTTGGAAAGTCCTAAATCCCTGGTAAGATCATTAAGTTTGGCCTGGTTGAGAGGCCTCGGCTCATTTGAAGCGGTATTTTGAGGTATATACGACTGGGACTGGTCATTGGCATTGGTCATTGATTCATCATCAGAATCATCGAAGTCCAGGGTTTGAGGTGGGTCGGGTATTGGAATTCCAGGACCATGGGGTACAGGTCTCATAGCAGAAGGAATGTCAGGGTATACAACAATGTGTTTATTCTTCTTGTTAACTCCTGAAATAGAAACACAGAAACATGGATATAAAACTTGCATATGAAATAGAAGAAGCATTCAGACAGTGCCGGCTCGTGAGGGAAGGCTGCGGTCTGTAAGATATGAAATAGGTCGATGGAGTCTGTATATTTTCTTTCTTTTTCATTCATATTGTCCCTTCGGGGACAATATGAATGAAAAGGAAAGAAAATATACAATCGTTGTATATGTAAATGTAACTTGTATAACAATATGTATGTGTAAATGTATTTTCTATAACAATATGTATATGTAAATGTATGATTACCATTATGGTGAATATTATGCTATATATGGTGAATATTACATTATGGTGAATATTATGTCAAGTTTCATACGAGGATTTCAAATATTTAAGAAAAATAACTTTATAAGCCCACCTTGGAGGTTTGTCATGCAGAAATAGCAATCTGTCACGTGATCCTTTCCTTCTCTCCAAATCATGGAATTCCAAAAGGCAAAGATTTCGCTCTGCCTTTGCTCCATCTTCTCAAATTTTCAATGCACGTCTTGCAGCACATATGAGGGGCGACATTTTTGTCCTGGTCCCCTAGCTTAATTCCAAAGTATGCTCTATACATTGTCTTCACAAATTTAGTGATTTGGGACTGGTTATTTGGCATGGTAACCGTCCCACATATGTAGCAGAATCTATTGGGATCATTTTTAAACGCTCTATTCATTATGAAATATTTTATCTATATGCCTGAAAAGTAAAAAAAGATATTATACGAGTGAAACAAGTGATGATAGATGTTACTGTTCCAATTCCGCTTTGACAAAATCACGAAAAATTCTATTTTACTTATGAGGCCATAGCCGGATAACCTGAGCTGATTGAGAAAAACGGATTGCAGATTCAAAATCAGCAGGAAAAACTCTATAAGAATCACTTACAAAACCCTTGACAGCAAAATTGATGCATACCAGTGTTATCGATATAAGTTCTTGCTTCTGTTTACTAAAAATTTTCCCGGCTTCTATCGTTAATACACTTTCGATGACAAACCAAGAGAAGCAAACATCTTCGAAGTGAGCAAAGTATATATATATATATATATACACACACAAACTCAGAATGGTCCTTACTGAGCACCAGCAAGTCGTTACAGTTCAAGGAATATCTTCATCAGAGTCAGAGGTTCTTAGCTCAGTACCACAAGGAACAGTATTAGCTCCATTATTCTTCATAATCATACTAACTGATATAGATGAGGACGTTATCAGTGACAACACAGTAACATCCTTTGCCGATGACACAAAATCAGTAGGAAAATAAGAAACCCAGAGGATATAGAATTTCTACAAACAGACATGACCAGAATCTACAATTGGTCTGAAGGCAATAATATGAAATTTAACACTGAAAATTTTCAGCTATTAAGGTACAGAAGAAGAGAACCCCAAGTGGACAGGAAATTCAGAGAAATTCTAAAGCAAAAGATTTAGGGGTTGTAATGACTGATGACCCGAAATTTGAAACACAAAATAAGATAGCAGTAAACAGAGCAAAAAGAATAACTGGGTAGATACTGAGAACCTTTAAAAGAAAGGATAGGAATATAATGATTCCTCTGTTGAAAACACTGAGCATTACCCAAGTTGGAGTATTGCTTGGTCTTAATATCCCCATATAAAAAAGGAGACATTAGTCAACTAGAAGGGATTCAGAGAAGCTTCACAACCAAGATCACTGATGAAAAGAACTAAATTACTGGGAAGGGTTACGTGAATTAAATTTAGATTCGCTGGAAAGAATAAGAAAGAGCTACACCATAATTTAGACTTGGAAAATAATGGAGGAACTAGTCCCTACTCTTAATTTGAACCCTATAACCCCCCAAACAACAGTGGAAAGTAGAAAAGGAAGAATGTGTCGTTCCCAAATTAAACATCCTCAACCCTGAAGGAAAATAGTTTTGTTGTGAGAGGACCAAGACTGTTTAACCAGCTGCCCAAGGAACTAAGGAACACGAGTAGTGTCGCGGTGGATATCTTCAAAAGAAGACTAGACGTCTGGCTCAGAACAATTCCAGATGAGCCGGGCGTACCTCGCTATGTGAGGTGGAGAGCACAAGAAACCAACTCTCTACTTCACCAGGCCAACTCGAGAGGAGGGGCAACAAACTTGACCTGCGTGAAACGAGGAATCATCGCACGGAACATTTGAAAGGTTGAAAAAAAATTATATATATACGGTATATATCATATATACTAAAACACTCGCTACGCTTTGCGCAACAAAAGCCCCCAAAACAAATCTAGGGAGGGACTGGGAGTGGCGCGTGTGTAACAAAAACTTATACGAAATTTGGTGTAGATTATCCTAAATGTTTAGGCGTGTATAAACGAACATAGAACAGACAGACAGACAGACAGACAAACATCATCATCATTATCCACTACACACACACACATATATATATATATATATATATATATATATATATATATATTCGCAACGTGCAGAAATCAAAAGTAAATTGACTTACGAAACGAAATGAAAAAATATGTGAAAGGAGCTTCAATGTATCAGACAACTATAACATATTCAACTGCCTTTTGGAAATAGTGCTATCGCATGGGCCAAGTTGTATGGCTTTTCATTCATTGTGCTCCAATTCATTATTATTATTATTATTATTATATTATTATTATTATTATAGAGGATTCAGTGCAAACGTTTCAAGATATGATATTAAAACACGAAACATAATGAAGTGTAATGCAACGACGTTTCGCATCCAATCTCTTCCCTGGAAAAGCCTTGGAGATTGGGTGCGAAACGTCGCTACATTTGGCATTTCATTATACCTCGTGTTTCGGTATCAAATTTACGACATCGAAGAAGAGTCATAATCTCTCATCTAAAGATATAAAGAAAGGACTTTAATTAGTATATTTATTTTTGATACTAATCACACGGATACCACTCTTAAGAATTCTTCTGAAATGAATGACGGGTACAAGAAAGATTGATATGTCTTTTCAATGACATTAAGAAGGAAAATTGTCCTCGCTGGTAATGGTGTAGAAATGAGATTTTGGGGAAGATCGTATGATTCATGATTCATTTTCGTTTTTCTCTCTTCTCTCTCTCTCCACGAAGTGTCTCATAGTGACGTCTTTTTTTCTCTTCTATGCAGTTTATTTATTTATTTATTTATCTTCTCATTTCACATATTCATTTTCATGCATTCAACTTTGGAAATGTATTCTGTAAAATATATATAACAACTATCGGAAGGAATATTTAATATATATATTATAATTATATATATATTAAATGTCCCTTCCGATAATATATATGTGTATATATATATATATGTATATATGGTAAATATTGTTTCACGGAGACCAGTTCTTTAAAACTTGTTTCAAAGGTCCTGATTGGTCGAAACTGGTCATGGAGAAAATAACTAACCAATCTAAAACAACCACCAATCCTAGTGTACTCTGGTCTCCTTAAAACGTAATAAATATATATATATATATATATATGAAAAATTATTTCACGAAAGTGACACGTGACACCCCTTTGTGTTTCTTTTCCCTTCGTGGTTTTATTCATCATATATATATATATATATATATAATATATATATATATATGTGTGTGTGTGTGTGTGTGTGTGTGTGTGTTCATATTTATGGTAATTTACACTTTCTCTTGGGTATACGAGTATTAATATTTCTGAAAAATATTATAGTTCCCCAACTAACTTTTATTTTCTATAGACTTAAAACTTAGAAAACGTGATCTTCTGAGGAACTATTATATTTTTCAAATATTAACTTCAATAGTATATACAGTACATGAAGTTGAAACCAAATATAAAATCATTGATGTTAAAGTGATTAAAAACAATGTAGATGTGATAACTGTAACATAGGCCCTTTGATTTTAAATTTATTACATCACATTATCTCATCGATAGCTGGAGCCAGTGATTGATGTGCAAAATGTAAACCTACTAATAAAATTGGTCTAAACCAAACCATCAAACATGTTTGCTTAGAGCCTTAGGCTGACCATATATGCGAATGTATGATGTTTAAATGCTCGGTTTTTATATGGCTTTCCTCTGGAATTATTTTACCATAAAATACTTATCGTCATTTGAAAAAGATCATATTTCTTTAGAATAAACAATGGCGAAATAATAATCATTCAAAAAAAATCAAAGTAAAGCTGTTTCTTTCAATTAAAAAAATAAATGGGTAAGAAATGAATAATCAAAGAAAACAAATACAAAAGAAGTGGTAAATCGTGAAATGATTGATTCTTTTACTTTCAGATTTTTATTAACAATCCTAATTACTGTATAACTAATAATTAATTTTATGGAATATAGTATAATAAGTCAATTGCATTTTTAATTTCCTTAGTTTCCCCTGATTCGGATCAAGAATTTCAGTTTATTTTAGCCCTCCAAACTGTAACAAAACCTCACTTCTTGATGTTAACTTAATAAGAGAATTTGTAAGCATAGCCTACACTCGGAAATAAAGAGCCTATATTTAAAACGCTTATTATTAAATTCCTTTGCATCGTAATAATTTTAGTATTACTGTACTGTAGTTTCAAGGAAATTCTTGATATCGCTGAGACAATTGAGTAGTTACGGAAGTGTGATTAATTGTTGCCATGTTTTTATGAAATTTGTTGACCTTCTCGCGTAAACAGTAAGTAGGTCAGGGGGTTTGGAACTTCTGATCCCCAATTCGACAATGGGAGTTTGAGCTCGCCTGGTTAAGGTTTGCTCCTTTTGTTTCTCCTTTCCCTGCCCTGTTTGCTCCTCTTTTCTACTCCTTCAGTCATTCTTGCAGTTCTTCCACCACAAACTATATGTAATGGTAATAATAAATAATAGTAGAAATTCTACCTTCTCGTATGACTGGCATCATAACGTAACCGATATGAAAAGAGCCTGAACTATTTAGAGGTAAAAAGTATTCAAATATAACCTTGATTAACCTCGGTTAACCTTGATTTTGCTTCCGCCCGAATTGTTCATTGTGACAGTTTAACGTGGAATCCGAACCACGCCCCACCAGCAGCCCAGCGTCTTAGGCTATCCAGGGTACCCATTTATCTACCAATCAATTTTTTTTATTGTGTGGAACGATGAACAGCTGGGTTTTGCTGCGCGCCGCCTGCCGTCACCCGGTCTCGATCCCGAGCAACTGATTCGTAGTCAGCGACGCTAACCACTACACCACTACATGTATCATTATTTTTTATTTTTTTATCATTCTTTTTTTGAATAACTTTTATTAATAATAAAATAAATACACTGGTTTTGCAATTTACAATAACATGAATAATTGTGAAGCTGGACTATTTATTTTTATTTAATTTGGCCCTTAAGCTTTAGGCTTTACTGGGCCCTATACCTAAAGCTGGGCCACGTCGCGACCAATGTTGTAACACCGCTTCCCGGAGATCAGCGAAGTTAAGCGACATTCGGTCTGGGTAGTAATTCGATGGGAGACCGTCCTCCGCGCTCAGATTATGTAGCGACTCGTGGTTCGGATCCCACGTAAAGCTGTACAGTAGGTCTCCTCCGTCATATGACCTTAGATGTTGCGAAAGAGGTTAAACAACCCCCAATAAAAAAAAATACTTAAAGTAAAACATGTCACGTACTTTTTTTTTAATTTTTTTCTTTAATTTATCCATTTCAGTTTAAACTTATTTTTCATTTCTATTTTCTTCTTCATGTTATTTTTTGTATTAAATGTCTTTAGCGATATACTGTACGCATAACGTACGTCATATAACACTATTTTTCCACTGAAGTATACCAGACTTCAACTCTTCTGGGATGAACACAATCCTCATTGAATATATATCTCTCTCATAGGAAATATCAGTTCCTGCTATCTATTACACTGGTCAACACTCATTTTATTGCCAATCATATTAGAGTGATTTTGGGGTAACTTTGTGGTGCTGATTCCGAATATGACATCGGTTTTGCTAGATTGGCTCTAATTTATGAGATAATTGGTACCCCATTGAAACACGTAAAAATGCAAAAAATTTAATGTTCAGGCGGAGCCTACTTACAAATCGCATTGAAATTGTCTCAAATCATACAAAAGTAAACACATGAAATACATAATGGCATTTTATTCGGTCTCACCATCTAGAATGTTCCGGTAGTTTCCCATATGCACGCGTTATGGTTACGTTTCCTATTAATTGAGGGTATTCATTATCTCAAGAACTAGAGCCAAATCGGAAAAACTACTTTCATTTTGGAATTCAGCAACCCCAAAATACCCTAAATTCGTACGAATTTCCTTGGCAACAAAACAAAAATTTTTTTTTGTTGACCTGTGTTATTATTAGGATCAGGGCCGGCTCAAGGCCCTGGCTAACCGGGCTGTTGCCCGGGGCGTAATGTGCTTTGGGGGTGGGGTGGGGTGGGGGGGGGGGGGGGGGGACAAAAACGGAGAGAAAAGAACTTAATAAATGAATAAAAAGAAATCCAAAATGTAAAAATCGTCTGATGTCAGTCAAATTGTTCAGGAGTGTCTATTTTATTTCTTATTGTTGTGGCGAGAGACCTGACCTGACCTGACCTCGTATATGCTTATATTTGTAGTTTTTATCATTATGAAAAATTATTAAAATGGTAAAAAGTCTTTAAGGGCGCTGACAAACCTCAAGCCGGTACTGATTAGCCTCATGACTATTTGCCTTAACTGGATATGGATCAAGTTTCCTCCGTTATGATATTCTCTGTAATGGTTGCAGCCATAAAAATATTAATTTGATTTTGATTAAAGTAGGTCAAAACTCCAAGGTCGCATCGATAAGCCAACATTTTGGGCAGTTCAATTTAACTGGCAAAGAATAAACTCTTTTTATTCATAAACGAAATGACGGATTGTAAAGAAAATTGACAGACGTTGTAAACTCGTAATAAAGTATAGGAAGTAATTCAGTTTCGAGGATTGTACAAGATTGTGTAAATCAATGGTTCCCAACATGAGAGTCACCGCTCCCCAGTGGACGTTTTAGAATCTTATGGGGGCACTAGGAAACTGTAAAATTGGTTGGGAACCACTGGTGTAAACCTACATTGCCAACATTGTGCAAACCTACACTGCCTACACTGTGTAAACCTACATTGCCAACATTGTGTAAACCTACATTGCCAACATTGTGTAAACCTATATGGATGTGATGTACATCTTATGTAATGTGTTATTTCTGAATAGAGATTATTATTATTATTATTATTATATTATTATTATTATTATTTTATTGTTTTTGTTGACTAATAATAAAATAAAGTACGTCAAGAATCGCTGTCATGCACAGGCGTGAGCAAAACGGTTGGGTATAAGTCAGACAGTTTGTGGCTAGGTCAAGGTTAATATTTCAGTATGAGTACTTCGCTCTTGTTTTCTTACTTTTATTCTTAGTACCAAAAAATCAAAATATTTAAGTGTATCCAACAACAGGGTGTGTATAAAGTAACGCAAGTGAAGAGACAAATCCGATTTGAGTTATATTAACGCGAGTTAACATGTGCAAGTAATATTTATTACGTGTACTTTGTCACAACTGTATATTCGATAGTAAGGTTTATAAAAGGGGTTGAAAATGTTTCACAAGTTAAAAAATCAAGTTGAAACTAGTTTAAACCAGTTCAATTCGGATTTGGCTCTTCACTTGCCTTGCTTTATACAGGGTGTTTCAGGAGGAAAGATCAATACTTCGGGAGGTGATAGTATCGGTCATTGTGAGAAAAAAGTTCATATGAACATGTGTCTACTTCTGAATGGTTACGGAGATAGAGCTGTTTGAATCTACAAATACAAAAGCATTGTTAATGGTAATCAAGAAAGAGAAACCAATTACTCTTTCTAACATTTAATGTTTAAACATTGTCATTTTGAATGGTATCAGATACAGAAATGATAAATTTGTTACAGTTTACAATACGTTTTCGAAAATCCCACCGCCAACCTCAATGCACTTTGCAATTCGTGTGCGAAGATTGCGTGTTCTTCGTCTGAGTTGATCTTGACGTTCCTTTATCCGGGCAGCAGCATCCAAAATGCGCGCGAGCAATTCGTCTCGTGTATCCACCTTTCTTTTGTAAACTTGACTTTTCATCCACCCCGACAAACAATAATCTAACGGAGAGAGGTCTGGAGACCTTGGTGGCCGTTGAATGGGACCACCGCGGCCGATCCATCGACCAGGGAAAGTTTGATTTAGGTATTGCATCACCAGACGGGTAGAATGTGGAGGAGCTCCGTCATGCTGAAAGTACATACCAGCGCGTGTAGCCAAAGGAACATCCTCCAATAGTCCTGGCAATTTATTTTGCAGAAATTCTAGGTAACTTTGTCCTGTAAGACGATTTTCTAAAGTAACAGGGCCAATCAGCTGATCATCGATGATACCGCACCACACATTGGCAGAGAATCGATGTTGAAAATTTGTTTCCACAGTGGCATTTGGATTTTCGTCTGACCACCGATGAGAGTTACGAGTGTTGTTGATACCGTCACGGGTGAAAGTAGCTTCATCGGTGAACAGTATTAATCGAAGCAATCGGCGATTAGCATTTACCCAATGACAAAATTCCAGTCGCATGGCAGCGTCTCCCGGTTGAAGGTGTTGTACACGCTGTACATGATATGGATGCAAGCCTTCCTCACGTAATGTTCGCCATACTCTTGTGTGTGTTACACCGAGACGTGTAGAAATTCTTCGTGAGTAGTAGTAGGACTACGCTCTACCAACTGAAGGATGTTTTCCACTTCATCCACATCTTGTTGACCTTCACGTTCAGATGAAACATGAGCGCTGGGAAGTGTACCAATCTCACGCAATGTGTTGAAAACCCTGGTAAACACTCTTCGATCCGGAATTCTGCGGTTCTGAAACCGTCGACGGTATTCTGCAACAGCAGCTGTTGCACTTCCATCGCAAAAACCGTAGACATACACCATATCTGCATATTCGGCATGTGTGAAGGTGTGTGGCACTCTTAACACTGCTTCAAACACCAAACAATGTCAGCCACAACAGTCAGCTGTCGATTGGCTTATGTTACATGCTTACATTACAGCTTACATAGTTCAAGGTTGTAGGGGAGGGAAGGGGAGGAAGAGCTGCGCGCGCATCAGATTCAAACAGCTCTATCTCCGTAACCATTCAGAATTAGACACATGTTCATGTGAACTTTTTTCTCACAATGACCGATACTATCACCTCCCGAAGTATTGACCTTTCCTCCTGAAACACCCTGTATATGAGTATATACACCTTGTAGTGTAATTTAATCGCACCTTGATTTTTTCGTTCACTCTTCGACTTTATGCACTTATACCTCGCTCCTCTATCCAGGGATTAGTACTATGGCGGCCACCTCTCCCTTACTACACACACACACACACACACACACACACACACACACACACACAATGTATTTTTATACTTTTTCGGCTCTTAACTATGTTTCACTGAGGTTAACCGCCTTCATCTTTATATTAGGCTCTAAAGGTATTCTAGTCTATTTTATGAACCTATTAATTTAATTTTAATATAGTGTATGTCTTCGTTTTTACTCTATTTCGACAACACCTAACTAACTTCGATGTTGCAACGCCAGAGAGATTATTGAAAACCCCCCAATCTAAGCGTTCCTTACAGCTTTAGTTCAAACTAAATCGAATGAAACACCGTTTCATAAATTTGTGTTTCAACCACGAGAACCTTTTCTCTCTAAATTATTATTTACCCCACCTGACTAATGTCAGACGATTTTATTCTGTCTCAGAAAAAAACCTATACACATTAAAGGGTTAATGTTGATCCCAAAATTTTAATGGTATAGGGAAGCAGTGTGCATAGTAATTCAATGCGATCATTTTAGTGATCAATGTTAGCTTTAATGAAACTGAGTTAGTACCTGCGTTGATCTTTACCATTCATAAATAAAATCCATGTTTTAAGAGTATAATATTTAACACATGAATTGATCATATTTTTTTTTTAAACTGTACCATACTTGATCATTTCTTTTAAATGATCTTATTATCGAAGATCATTTTTAATAGCCATTGATTGTATCTACTTATCGACTGCATACACATTTTTGTTTAGAATTATTTACTTTAAATAATTTCACCACTTTTGCGATATTAGAATTACTAAAAGTGCAACCGTTTTGAGAGTATATGAGATATATTCTCAAAATATATATACATTTTTAAAATAAAATTCTTATATATATATAAGATGTTCTGGCTATAAAAGGCCCTTTTCCTTTGATATATATAAAATCATCTCTGCTTTAATCACGCGGAGACTGTAGGTCTTCTGCGAAGATCGAAAAATGAGGAGTACAGCGAGGGAAGAACAGAGGTCTTACGTCAATTAATCTACTAATCTCTCAAACAGTCTTTATTGACCGCAATGATAAGGCTCAAAATCCTCAATTTCATTAGATAGATTAGCGGACTTTTTCTTTCACTTCCGCGTCTCAGGTATTCTGTGAGAGACGAAGCTATTTAATATATATATATATATATATATATATATATATATATATATATATATACTCTCTCTCTCTCTCTCTCTCTCTCTCTCTCTTTCTCTCTCTCTCTCTCTCTTCTCTCTCTCTTTCTCTCTCTCTCTCTCGATGTTCCTGTCCCACGTGCCTCATGATACAGCATCCCACACCATATTTCATTTGGAGCCTTTTTGTCCCGAAATCTAATTAATTCTCTTCATTCGGACTTCGGACGAAAAATTACGCTGGATATTATCGAAAAAGAATAGAAAATAACTCTATATTTTTGTCTCGTTTGTACGAATAGTTTTGTTACTATTTGTAGTCAAGAGATTTGTTTTGATTATTATAATTATTATTATTATTATATTATTATTATTATTAATTAGCACATATTGGAAAATAATGTTGTAGTCAGTAATGTTATAAATTAAAACATAAGATTTTTTGTTTTTGTATCGTGATGTTGATAGCGCTTCGATCGTACGCTATTTGACATTAACAACGGTATAAAAAAAAAATTTCACTTTAAAATGCTAGACTCAAAACTATACTAGATGTACAACATTTGCGCGTAAACCTGCTCTTTGATGAAGTTGCTATAATCGCTACTCATCGCTTTGAATTTAGAAAAGTAATCAATTTGGAAACTGAGAAATTGAATTATATCTCTGATTAATTCTCAAATTGGCCAACGCGGGTAGTTCTGTAAGGTAACACAGTTTCTTTATAAGCGCAGTGAAGACTCCCCATGTTTATGGTTAGCAGAAGTGTAGTCGCAAAATCAATAGAGTATACTGTGCAAGTACTGCGTCCTTGTAATGCATGATGCAGAGCACCTGCACGGAAAGAGGGTTCCCACTACGTAAATTATAGCAGATTACCTGAACTTTATTCATAGTTTCATTTTACGATCTTTTCCCTTAAATATATAAAAAAATTAAGAAATAATTGTATCATTAAATTCTGTTACAAAAGTAGACGTTATCAATCTTCACTACTTTCATGCTCTTAACCCTTTAACGCCGGAATTGTTCGTAGTGTTAAGTTATGAATGCGTTTATCTGAAACGTTATCAATATGTAGCGGTCGTCCTTTTAGGGTTAAATCTAGTGTTCGAAAATGACCTGTTTTAAAACCACGCTCTAACGCTTTCTCGAGTTAAACCGGGACAATGGTGCCCCAGTTTAGCGAATAAACATAAGGTTGGCAATGTTTAAAATTGTAAGTGTATCAAGCCCAAGTTTCTACACCGACACGTTCAATGTCGAAGCAACCCCGTCTGACGTTGTCTTGACCCAAACCTCGAAACGTCATGGAATTTAGAAAGGAATTTGTTTATTTTAACTCCAATAACCTCTTATGTTAACCGCTTATATTAATTGCTATCATATATAATATAAGGATTTTGTAATAATCCCGCTGCAAAGTGTATATATATATATATATATATATATATATATATATATATATATGATGAATTATATATATAATATAAGGATTTTGTAATAATCCCGCTGCAAAGTATATATATATATATATATATATATAATATATATATATATGATGAATTTCACGATGAAACACGTGAAATGAATGAATGATGCAAACCCACAAGAAAAAAAGAAAAATTATTCCAAGGCCTTTCGTGTATTGAGCAGTACACCGACGAGGTATATTGCTGAATACACGAAAGGACTTGGAATCATTTTTTTTCCTTGTAGGTTTGTATTATATTATATATATATATGGAATATCATGCATGAACAGCGTATATAATATATGTAAGCAAAATTATCCCCATCAGGATTGTTCGGGCTACGTTGTGACCAATGTCATTACACCGCTTCCTGCCGATCAGCAAATTTAAGCGATACTGGGTCTGGAGAGTAGTTGGATGGGAGACCGTCCTCTGCCTCCAGATGATGTAGTGACCCGTGGTTCAGATCACGCAAAGCTGTAGGTCTTCTCCGTAGTATAATCTCAGATGTTGTGAAGGAGGTTAAACAACCCCATCAAACAAACAACCAGGACTGTTCATGCATACTATTCCATATATATATATATATGCAGAAAAATCAGAATAACACGTGATCTTATTAATAAGCAAACAACCACAGGGAAAAAGGAAAAAGAAACACGAAAGCGCTCGGATTTCGTGTTTCTTTTTCCTTTTTCCCTGTGGTTGTTTGCTTATATATATATATATATATATATATATATATATATATATAATGTCGGAGCGCCAGACATAGCCAACCTTCGTTTGAGCAGTGGGGCTGTAACCCCAGGAGTGAGGAATCAAATCCTCATCTAGTGCTCAGGTGCCCATTAGTTCTTTTATACTATATATGTAACCTGGTAACGCGGTAGTAGTTCTGTGCGTCGGTCTCGGTCAGGTTGGCGGCCCCACCTTTAGGCCTGACCTGGTGGAGGAGCGAGTTTCTCTCTTGCGATTTCCATCGCACTTAGCCAACACACACACACACACACACACACACACACACACACACACATATATATATATATATATATATATATATATATATATATATATATATATATATATATATATATATACGTAACCTTCAAGGTTCTTAAATCCAGTACGGTGGTTAATTAATCTAAATTCTGGCTTTGGTTTCCGAGTATTAATACCATTGAAATCTTCCCTTTCTGAGGGGCAAATATCTCCGTGTCTCTTTTGTTTCTTCCTCGAACAGCGAAGGCTCTCGCGACAGTCTTAACACGAAGACGAGTAGCGCACTCTAATCTCCTAATCCTGTAAACCGCGGGACATACACTATCCTCGTGTGAATTTCGCATCGATTCCAACCACGAAATTCGTAATCGGAAAACTGTATAGTGTATATGCATATGCTTTAGACCAGTGGTGCACAAACGTTTTTGATGTGGGGCCAAGCGAAGAAAATAACTAAATGTATTAGCCTACTTACTTTCCATCTAAGTCATAAATTGGGTCACTTTTATATTCTAACTTTTTCATTGAATTGAAAAGACCCGTGGGGCCACTGAAAAGACCCGTGGGGGACACATTTGGCCCGCGGGCCATGGTTTGTGCATCACTGCTTTTGTATCTAATTCAGTATAAACAATATACGTTTCCTTTACTTTTAAATGTTCCGTGAGATTATTCCTCATTTCACGAAGGTCAAGCTTGTCACCCCTCCTCTCGAGTTGGCCTGGTGAAGTAGTGAGTTGGTTTTTTGTACTCTCCACCTCACATAACCAGGTACGCCCGGCTCATCGGGGATTGTTCTGAGCCAGGCGTCTAATCTTCTTTTGAAGATGTCCACTGCAACACCATTCGTGTTCCTTATGTGTTTGGGCAACTGATTAAACAGTTTTGGTCCTCTCACAACAAAACTGTTTTCTTTCAGGGTTAAGGATGTTCCCTGTCTTTAATTTGGGAACACGACACAGTCTTCCTTTTTTACTTTCCACAGTCGTTTGGGGAGTTAAGGGTTCAGAGTAAGATTAGGGACTAATTTCTTCATTATTTTCCAATGGTGTATTTCTCTCTTCTCCTTTTCAGTGAATATAGGTTTAGTTCGCGTAACCTTTCCCAGTAATTTAGTTCTTTACATCCATTGATCTTGGCTGTGAAGCTTCTCTGAATCTCTTCTAGCTGTCTAATGTCTTCTTTTTTATATGGGGATGTTAGGACCAAACAGTATTACAATTTGGGTATGATCAGTGTTTTCAGTAGAGGAATCATTATATTCCTATCCCTTCGTTTAAAGGTTCTCAGTATCTGCCCAGTTATTTTCTTTGCTCTGTTTACTGCTATCTTATTTTGTGTTTCAAATTTCGCATCATCAGTCATTACAACCTCTAAATCTTTTGCTCTAGAATTTCTCTGAATTTCCTGTCCATTTGGGATATAATATGCCATGGATTTTAGGTCTTCTCTTTTTCCGTACCGTAACAGCTGAAATTTCTCAGTGTTAAACTTCATATTGTTGTCTTCCGTCCACTTGTAGAGTCTGTTCATGTCGGTTTGTAGAGATCCTATATCTTCTGAGTTTCTTATTTTTCTACTGATCTTTGTGTCATCAGCAAAGGATATTACTCTGCTATCTCTGGTAACGTCCTCATCTATGTCAGTTAGCATGATTATGAAGAGTAGTGGGGCTAATACTGTTCTTTGTGGTACTGAGCTGAGGACCTCTGATTCTGATGAAGATACTCCTTGTACTGTAACGACTTGCCGCCGCTCACTAAGGAAATTATATATCCATTTCCCTACTTTTCCTGTTATTCCCATATATTTCAGTTTATGTACGCGTATTATGATTCCATTGTCACACTTGTCGAACGCTCTGGCAAAGTCTGTGTATATTACATTATAATTTTCATTACTTTCCAGTGCATCAATAATGTTGTTGTAGTGTTCCATTAGTTGTGATAGGCATGATCTGCCTGACCGAAACCCATGTTGGTTATCATTGAATTTTTTCTGAGTTTCCAAAAAGTCATAGATTTTCTGTTTAAATATTCTTTCAAATATTTTAGTGAGATGAAATGTAAGTGACGCTGGCCTATAGTTTTTGGCCTCAGATCGATCTCCTCCTTTATATATTGGGACTATGTTCGCACTTTTCAGAATGCCCGATATTTCTCCCGTGTCTAGTGATCGTCTTCATATCCAATATAGTGGCTCAGCGATTGCATTCTTGCAGTTTTTGATCAGTGTGGCACTCCATTTATCGGTCCTACAGCTGAGTGTGCTTTTAGTTTCCCTATAGCTTGTGTAATATCATCTGTCGTAAAGTCGAAGTCCGTTATACTTTCCCCTTGTAGTTCTTCTTCAAAGAAGTTGTTTCTATCGCATATCAGTTTGTCAGTTTTGTGGATACTGAAAGATGATTCGTACTGAGCTCTTAATATTTCAGATATTTTTGTTAGATCATCAGACAAAGCACTGTTCTCGTTTTTCAAAGGTCCGATAGTCGTATGGTTTTTCGACTTTCTTTTTGCGAAATTATAGAAGTACTTTGAGTTAGCCTTTATCCCTTCTATAGCGTCGTCTTCTTTTTGTGTATGCTTCTCAAGTAGTTCCTGTATGACGCCATCGATACTCTGCAGTTTATCATTTAATATTTTTCTGATGTTGTTATCTTTACAGTTACTTAATTTTGCAGTCACTCTTTTCTCTTTCGGAACAATGACCTCTTTTGTTTCTCGAACCTGCTTCTCTTTCCTCTTTGTTGTATTTTTGGGACGTCTTGCCACAATTTCCAGCGTCTTCTCTAAAGTCACTAGCATTTCTTCCATTGTCTTGGCCTCGAAAATGGTTTTCCAATCTATTACTTCCATGCTGGATGCAACGTCTTCCCAGTTTATAGCTTTGGAGTGAAAATTAAAAATTTCGAATTTGCTTCTTTCTGTTGTTCATGTTCTTTCCTTTCCTGTTGCTTTTATATAGGTTGTTATTTCAATAATGTTGTAATCCAATATTATAGTTGGGGATATTTCTACATTATCAAGTAGGTTGCTGTTGTTTGTAAATACCAAATCTAGGCAGTTGTTTTTTCTTGTTTTCTGTTATTTCTTGTGTTAACGTAAATTCATCAGGTAGAGCGACTAGCAGTTTTACCTGCTCCTGGTCTTCCCGTGTGCCCCCACTTGTCCTGTTGTATACATATATTTTTTCCTATCCTTTTATATGTCATGAATGGAAAATTAAAGTCACCACAGAGAAAAATATTTGGGGGTAGCGAGTGTAGATTTTTTACCCAGTTTCTTACCTCTGTAATGGAATCTGAAAATTTTGAGGTTGGCATGTTTGGGGGTCTTTACATTACAATTTGTGTGTATATATATATATATATATATATATACCTCGGTGGTGTAGTGGTTAGCGTCGCTGACTACGAAACCATCGGCCCCGGGTTCGAGACCCGACGGCAGCCGGCGCGCAGCAAAACCCAGCTGTTCATCCTTCCACACAATAAAGAAAGTGGTTGGTAGATAAATGGGTACCCTAGGTGGCTTAGTGGTTAAGACGCTGGGCTGCTGATGGGGCGTGGTTCGGATTCCACGTTAAACTGCAGGTCTAAGGTGGAGCGAAAAGCTTGACCTTCGTCAGAATGAACAATTCGGGCGGAAGCTAACCAAAGGTTAAAGGTTAACCAAAGGTTACCAAAGGTATATCTCCTCCTCGTGTGCAGAAACGTTCCTTAATACTTATGTCGTTTCTATTCATATATATATATATATATATATATATATATACCGTACACCTTTCATTTCAACCTTTCAAAGGTTCCGCGCGATGATTCCTCATTTCACGAAGGTCAAGTTTGTCACCCCCTCCTCTCGAGTTGGCCTGGTGTAGTAGTGAGTTGGTTTCTTGTACTCTCCACCTCACATAGCCAGGTACGCCCGGCTCACTCATCGGGGATTGTTCTGAGCCAGGCGTCTAATCTTCTTTTGAAGATGTCTACTGCAACACCATTCGTGTTCCTTAGGTCTTTGGGCATCTGATTAAACAGTTTTGGTCCTCTCACAACAAACTATTTTGTTCAGGGTTAAGGATGTACCCCTCTCTCCTTTAATTTGGGAACACGACACAGTCTTCCTTTTCTACTTTCCACCGTTGTTTGGGGAGTTACAGGGTTATATATATATATATATATATATATATATATATATATATATATATATATTGTTGAGATATCATCTTTTTCCCACTTTTATTGAATTTTTAATACGACAATCCCCTGATTCCAAATAAATGTGTTTCACACCGCACCCGCGGAATAAAGCCCCTAAGGTTACAGGGAGACATCTTTAAATCCCGAGATTGTCAGATGGAAAAGCTCTAAGAAGGGAGGTTTATAAGGGTGACTTTATTTCACCGTCAATGAAGATTCCGTCTATTTCATTGAGAATTACACGCCCCTGGCGGCCATCAATTGATAGAAAATCCAACGTGAAAAATGGATTATACCGAGTAGATTCTTTGTTTCTTTTGCTTCTAATTTTCAGGTAAAGAAAATGGAGACTTTTTTTCTTTTCCTCAGTGAAGGGAAATATTACGGAATTATATATATATATATATATATATATATATATATAATAGGGTTGGACAGAATAATGGAAACACTCACATTTTCGAGGCTATATTTAATGATATCATTAATGGTATTATATATTTTACTAAGTTGATACGTGAATGTATTTAATATTGAGGACATCTTCTATTTTAATATGCTGTTACTGAGTTTTCCTGTTCTTGTAAAATAAATAAAAATATGGTGCTTGGTGAAGCTGTTTCTGACTGCGAACGAGGCATGGTAGGGGAAGCCCGTCTGACTGGTGTCCCAGTAATAAAAGTCATCGAAATTGCCCATGTATCTCGAGGAATAATCTTCATGGCTATGAATACATGCAAAGAAATTTTAAAAATACTTCACATATAGAATAGTGGGGGTAAAGCAACACTGAGAGAATGTGACAGAACAACCTTATTACGAGCTGTGAAGCGCGAACCCCAAACAAAGACTGTTGCATCAAAACTTTATTCAGAACTTAACCGTAGTCTGCAATGATCAATATCAATCAAAACGATATTGTGGCCTCTGTATGAAGCCCCTCATAACACCAGCCAGTCCAAAAACTCGATTGAAGTTGGGGTTGAGCAGAATAATGGGAACACTACTGCACTTATGAGGCGTAATTTTTTTTTCATTTTTTTCCATATATTCACAACCACGGGAACTGTTCCTCAAGATGGTTGGGCAATTTCGGCGACTTCTGTCAGTGAGTACCAACCAAATGGGCTCCTACTATTATGACCTTTTCACAACCAGTGACATCTGATTAAGCGTCATTTATTTTTATTTATTCTGCAAAAATAGGAAAAAACAATATCAGAGGATTAAAATAGAAAATGTTCTCAATATTATTTGAATTCATACATCATCTTCGTAAAATAAAGCTATCAGGAAATATGGCAGCGAAACTAAGTGTGTTTCCATTATTTTGTCCAACCCTTATATATATATATATATATGATGACTTTCACAATTAAACATGTGAAATTAGGAAATGATACACACCCACAGGGAAAAATAAAAAGCGATTCCAAGGCCTTTCGTGCAATTTACAGCACTTCGTTAGGAAATGACGAGGTGTAAATGATATGATTGCATGAAAGGCCTTGGCATCGCTTTTTATTTACCTGTTGGTGTGTCATTATATATATATATATATATATATACACAAGGTGTCGATAAATTATCTTTACAAATTCAATTCAGATTGAATTGAATTTGTGAAAATAATTTATGAATACCTTCTGTATATATAATTTAATGTCTCTTAATTTGTTTCTCAAGAAACGTAATAATTAGTATATTTTTTAGTTATTATTATATACAGTTATATACAGTATATATATATATATATATATATATATATATATATATATATATATATATATATATAATTACATGTACAATTTTCTTTTTACTTCAGTATTCCCATTAGCATTCTGAATTAATATGAAACAAGATAAATCTCCATTAAAAGTCGTTCAGATTAAATATAATAAACATAAAATATGAACACTTCGGCCCTAATCGCATATGTATATCATACTGTTTATACTGAGTCGACAGCGTGCGTCTAAAATCCCTTCTGTAGCAGAAATGCGTTCTTGAAATTTTTTCACACGCGTGTTGTGGTCTGAGGATAGCAATACCCTTAAAAGGATTCTAATTTGGGACTGTAATTGCGTGTCATGTCTTTCTTAGGAGAGTTAAATGCGTTAGGTCAAATTTTCCTAATTGGGTTAGGAGAAAATAGGACTTCTCGCAATCACTGAGAGAAACCCACTTTTCGTCTTAACCCAGTTATGCTGATGAGTTTCGTGGCTCGAGCAGAGTTTGCTCGTTCGAAATGCGAATTAAGGAAGGTTTTATCCCTTTCAGACCTACTACTGCTAACGAGAAAAATGTTTTTGAAAATCTGATATTTAAATTTTCTTTAATTTTGTATTCCATGAAATACCTTGACACGTTCTCTTTTTTTTTTTACTGAAAATTTTGAGAATAAAAACTGTATTTTCTCGCTCCCTGATGAAAAAAAATGTGTGTGTCCAATCAGCATGTAGTACAACTCCTTCTTATCTAATATAACTAGTTAGGGCTAAGAAATTAGTACTGTGGGCGGGGTTCTACGCGTGGCTTTAATGGTAACAAATGATACCGTCAAGTGTGAAGGGAATATAATAGAACTATTTTTTAATATCTACTTTTTAGTTAGGTTTTTTAAGGTTCATACATGTTGCATAATTTAAAAGGGGGAGCAAGTTTCATGTATAATTATAGATACCTTCCTTTCAGCCTTTCAAATGCTCCGTGCGATGATTCCTCATTTCACGAAGGTCAAACTTGTTGCCCCCTTCCTCTTTCCACGCAAATAAGTGTAGCATATAACTTTGGCACATATAAATAATAGTGTATGTCATACATACAGTGAATTTGATACAAACTAAGTTTTTAGAATAAGCATTCAAACAGAATATTAATCAAAGCCCTGTATGAAAAGAAAAGTTATTCTATGAGTCAAATTGCCAACGAGTATTCTAATCCTAGCTTAAAGGAGAAGCTGTTAAAGTGTTAAAGTACTTGTTAGCGAACCGAAAGTCTACAGGTAGCACTGCAAGACGCCCTGATAATGGCCGGCCACACTGTTCTCACTGCAGAAGAAAATATATTGTTATCGGCTAGCTAATCTACAATCAAGAAAATGCACCAGGCACCAACGTGGACGCTCACCGATTCTCCAGGCACCAGCATGGACGCTCACCGATTCTCCAGGCACCAGCATGGACGCTCACCGAATCTCCAGGCACCAGCATGGACGCTCACCGAATCTCCAGGCACCAGCATGGACGCTCACCGAATCTCTAGGCACCAGCATGGACACTCAGTGAATCTCCAGGCACCACCATGGACGCTCAGTGAATCTCCAAGCTTACATGAAAACATTTCACGACGATCAGTGAAACGGCCATCAACTTTCATCTCAGTTTAAAGGTGTTTAACAGAGTATGGATGCATAGACTCACTGTAGCGGTGAAGAAAACACGATTAGACAGATGTAAACTCCCGTTAAGAAGTTTTGGCAAGGAGCAGTTCGTCAACAAAATCCACGATTTTTCGATGAGAAACGTTTTACCGTGACTCCCCCCACCCAAATCAGAATATTGGGAATATCTGGGAATATCTGTGCCTGCGTCAGTGTAGTCAAGAAAACAGGACTGTTACGTTTGCACAGTTTCTGAAGGAAAGGAAAAGATATTTTAATCTTCATATGAAAACTGGGAATGAAATAGCCAATTCATGCAATTTTCTTCCTGAAAATGTTTTTAATAATAAAAAAAAAAAATTCACACTCGTATGTACGTGATCGAACATTGCACGATGAAAGGAAAAACGAACAGAAACGGCCATCATCCATCAATGAAATAAAAGATATTGCATTAAAAATCTCTCTCTCTCTCTCTCTCTCTCTCTCTCTCTTCTCTCTCTCTCTCTCTTTAATTATTTGACACCGCGCAATGGTATTTAAAGTATAAAATGAAAAGAGTTTTCACAGACATACAAAGACTTTTCGGTTATTGAATGTAAAGTTTAATAAAATTGGATTTTGTATTGATATTTGAATCGAAAAAATTTAGTCCTCAGAGTTACAAAGGAAAAAGGCGTTCAGATTTATTCCATTTTATATTGGAGGAAAAATATGCTATATATTTCACACGAATTTTGTGTGTTTTTGCATTTCGTTTTGGATATATATATATAAATATATATATATATATATATATATATATATATATATATATATATATATATCAACGTAAAGAACGACGCTTGTATAGGAGAATATTCCGCGCAAGATGAGGAGGGAGAACGAAAGAAATGAAAAAATGAGGTAACCACCCGGGAATCGAACCCGGGATCTTCGATTGCCGGTCAGATATGATAACCATTACACCATGGGCCTCACGATTAAATGCCGTAATTCTCCTACATACGCCAGAAATCAATGCCCCAAGGGGGCACCTCCCGCATGCCGTACATTATATACATTTTAACTGCAAACACGCAGTATAATTAACGTAAAGAACGACGCTTGTATAGGAGAATATTCCGCGCAAGATGAGGAGGGAGAACGAAACAAATTTAAAAATGAGGTAACCACCCGGGAATCGAACCCGGGATCTTCCGATTGCCGGTCAGATATGATAACCATTACACCATGGGCCTCACTTGATTAAATGCCGTAATTCTCCTACATACGCGCAGAAACCAATGCCCCAAGGGGGCACCTCCCGCATGCCGTACATTATATACATTTTAACTGCAAACACGCAGTATAATTAACGTAAAGAACGACGCTTGTATAGGAGAATATTCCGCGCAAGATGAGGAGGGAGAACGAAACAAATGAAAAAATGAGTGAGGCCCATGGTGTAATGGTTATCATATCTGACCGGCAATCGGAAGATCCCGGGTTCGATTCCCGGGTGGTTACCTCATTTTTTCATTTGTTTCGTTCTCCCTCCTCATCTTGCGCGGAATATTCTCCTATACAAGCGTCGTTCTTTACGTTAATTATACTGCGTGTTTGCAGTTAAAATGTATATAATGTACGGCATGCGGGAGGTGCCCCCTTGGGGCATTGATTTCTGCGCGTATGTAGGAGAATTACGGCATTTATCGAGTGAGGCCCATGGTGTAATGGTTATCATATCTGACCGGCAATCGAAAGATCCCGGGTTCGATTCCCGGTGGTTACCTCATTTTTCATTTGTTTCGTTCTCCCTCCTCATCTTGCGCGGAATATTCTCCTATACAAGCGTCGTTCTTTACGTTAATTATACTGCGTGTTGCAGTTAAAATGTATATATACAGGGTGTCCCGTAAGTCTGGACCCATAGGGAAAAATAATAAAATTACAAAATAGTCCAAAAATTTATTACATAATCTGTTCAAAGTGTCCGCCGTTGTGTCGCACACATAGTTGAAGACGTAATCTCCACTGCGACAGCACTTTCTGAATCACAGTCGCAGAAATTTCTTGACACGCCTCCACAATGCGTGCTTTAAGGTGGAAAATGTTCTGAAGTTTGACCTCGTACACTTTGGCTTTCAAGTGGCCCCACAAATAAAACTCCAGCGGAGTAAGATCATAATAAAAAAATAATAAAAATAATAATAAAAATAATAAAAAAATATATTATAAATAAATTTTTGGACTATTTTGTAATTTTATTATTTTTCCCTATGGGTCCAGATTTACGGGACACCCTGTATATATATATATATATATATATATATCGGGATACGAAAGTCGTTCCACGTCAGAAATGAGTAAATACAGAATATGAAGCATAATGACATTAACATCTAAATTAGTTGTCATGGAAACGTTACGTATGTATATTGCGTTATAGCAATCGTGGGAATTTGTGCGTGTAACTATTATTATTTTATACCCATTTGATATTTTAGATACGTCCGAATTTGAAATGTTGTTTCGGAACAAAAGAAATCGTACATACGAAACTATTGTTCAGGTTATAGGTTATATTATATTGGGGTCGCGGAAGTAAACAGAACGTAATTAAATCGAACCAGAATTAATTGACTCGTACTAATAGTAATTAAATCCAATCTTGAATCGTTTAACTGAAACAATATCGAATCCGAGTTAATTCCAGATCGCTCCAATTCACGTACGTCATTATGAAATACAATTTTTATCTTATCTTCACCTAAAATATCCTCCCGATCTCCCAGACCTTACATCTTTATCTTTCGAAATCTATGCTTGTTAGAAAGGTTGTACTAGAAATAAGACACGAACTTAATGTCTGTATAATGCTATTATTATTAATTTTCATTATTATTATCATCATATAAATTTATTATTGTGACCTACGCATGCGCATTACCACTATAATATGTGTGTGTGACCTTGAAATGACCTTGTATACCTTTTCATAAACTGTAGATGCTAAAATATTTCGTGTTGATGGTATTTCTTCAGGTTTTATGTACACAGAGAATACAGGGTATCCTTTCCAAAATGCAAATGCATTGCCATATTCCAAATGACGGCAAACATACGTGTCACGCCATCGGCGAGTGACTTTGAGAATGTACACCATCATTGTATATAAGTAGCCTACATTGTATAGAATGCATAATAAAGCAGAATGTACATTAGATACGTAAATATTCTGACACTTGAATCTTCTGCTGAAATTCCTCCTTATAGTAAACTGCAAGATAAGTCATGTAATGCTCTCTAAATCATTCAAATGATAGAGAAATGATGACGTAAAAGGTGAATGTCAAGTAATTCATATTTATAAAAGCATCCAATCTAACAGCTCGATGTTGTTTTAGTAATTAATTCTACTTCATCTGAAGTACCCTCCCAATCTTCCAGAACGTAACTCTTTGTTTCCAGAAGATGTGATGTCAAAAAGGTTGGAATAAAAATTAAAGAAATTAACTACATTTTTAATATTTTGTGTAGCTTCCATCTGCATCAATTACATTTTGGAGGTGTCTGCTCAAGGATACTACAAGGTTATTGAATGATAGTTCTTCGTAGGCTCTTCCAAATCACATTGACATGTCTTAAAGGGCCTTCTTCATTTCTTAATACCCTATCGCCCCATTTTTCCACGTTATCAGCCATCCATTGATGGACTATTCGAGGTGTATTATCCTAAATTAAGTGGAAGCGTTCCCCTTTAGGTAGAAAGTAAACATTAACGCTGGTTAGAAGAACTTCGCTTAAAATATCAACGTATTGTTGGCCAGTTAACCTTCCTTCGAGCTTCGTAAGTTCACCAACTCCAAATGTAGACATCCACTCCCATACTCCAAGGTTAATTCTTCTGTTCCTTTCAGTTTTCTGAATGTTGGTTCCATCATACCGAGTACCACGCATACGATATTGATGATAAGATCCATGACACTCGGTAGAGGAAGTTTTCTCATCGCAAAATACCACTCTGCCCCAAAATTCATTTCCACAATTAATATATCGTCGAGTAAAATATAATCGTAAAATCTTCACCCAGTCCGTTAAGAGAGGCTTATGAGCAGGAATATGGTGTTCGATATAGTTTTGCTCCAGACGGCGAATGACAGTATTACTATAGCAAGGCGAATCCAATTGCTGAACAGCATCCTTCGCTTTGGTAAATGGATTCTGGCGAACTGGTTCTGCAATATGTTAAAGGTCTATAATTATTATATAGTCCAAAGTTATATTGCAATTGTATATATCTATGAACAGGCCCTCTCAGAGGTCCAGAGAGGCCCGGGACACTTCCAGCTTTTGAGGCCCATAGCTAAACCCACCTATTACTTTCACTGCAAAACATTATATTCAAACCTGAAAGTTCCTAAATTTGAGGCCCCCCCTTAAGCTTGAGGCCCAGGCCAAATGGCCCTCCTAGCCCCCCCTCTGATAGGCCCTGTCCATGAATTATGACAAGTAAAATAATACAAAATTGCTTGCATATCATTACAAATGTTATGTAGATATGTTTTCAAATATATCAAAGCATTTTACCTATAATAGCTTGATCTTCGTTTGTTTTACGCAGACGACCGGATCTTGGCCTCGTAGTTGTTGTTTCTACAATATTGTACCGTGTAATCAACACTTCTAATGTACTTCAAACCGTTGAGCTACATCCTGCAGGGATGATCCGGCTTCAATCATTCCTATGATGTCTTCCCGCATACCTCGTGTTGTTGGATGTCGAATACTTTCTCTCTTCACGCTTGGATCGTGAATGATGATAGACTGGATGCTTTTATAAATATGAATTACTTGACATTCACCTTTTACGTCATCATTTCTCGATCATTCGAATGATTTAGTGAGTATGACGTGACTTGTCTTGCAGTGTCTACAAGGAGGAATTTCAGCAGAAGATTCAAGTGTCAGAATATTTACGTATCTAATGTACATTCTGCTTTATTTATGCATTCTATACAATGTACTTATATACAATGTTGGTTTACATTTTCAAAGTGCCTCGCCGATGGCGTGACACACATGTTTGCCGTCATTTGGAATATGATAAAGCATTGCATTTTGGAAAAGCTATTCTTTATTCTCCGTGTACATAAAATTTGGAGAAATACTATCTACATAATTACATTTAAGGGCACGTAAATTTTAATAATATTTTAGTAATATTTCAGTTTATAAAAAGGTATACAAAATCATTTCAAGGTCACACACACATCTTATATGGAAATGCGCATGCGTAGGTCACATTAATAAATTTATATGATAATAATAATGAAAATTAATAATAATAGCATTATACAGGCATTAAGTTCGTGTTTTATTTCTAGTACAACTGTTTTAACAAGCATAGATTTCGGAAGGTAAAGATGTAAGCTTGTAAGGTCTGGGAGATCGGGATGGAATTTTGGCGAAAATAAAATAAAAATTTTATATCATAATGACGTACGTGAATTGGAACGATCCGGAATTAACTCGAATTCGAAATTACTCTCGTTAAACGATTTAAGATTGGATTTAATTACGATTAGTACGAGTCGATTAATTCTGGTTTGATTTAATTACGTTCTGTTTACTTCCGCGACCCCAATATAATATACTTATAACCTGAACATAGTTTCGTATGTACGATTTCTTTTGTTCCGAAACAACATTCCAAGTTCGGACGTATCAAAATATCAAACGGGTATAAAATAATAATAGTTACGCACAAATTTCCACGATTGCTATGACGCAATATACATACGTAACAACGTTTCCATGGCAACTAATTTAGATGTTAATGTCATTATGCTTCATATTCTGTATTACTTATTTCTGACGTGGATATATATATATTATGGATCACCTGAAGATCCGTCACCCCACCTTTTTTAGTTAGCTTTATAAGGCTAACTAACGAAAATATCACGACTTAACCTAACTAATCGTTAGGTCAACTGTACGCCCATGACGATTGGTTAGGTTAGGTCGTGATATTTTCGTTAGTTAGCCTTAAAAGCTAACTAAAAAAGGCTGGGTGACGGATTTTCAGGTGATCCATATATATATATATATATATATATATATAATGTCCATAAAGTCACGCATCATCGGAACATAAGCAATGTCTATTTACTGTATTTATGTTTCCATCAGGCCAAATATGTTGCGGAACATTCAAAGAAACCTGCTTTTTCGTTTACAAACATGTTTTGAGATTGATGGGAATCATTTCGAACAAATAAATAAAACAAAATAAATAAATAAACAAAATAAAATTATTTTCCTATGATGCGTGACTTTATGGGCACCCTGTATATATATGATAGTTTAGCTGTTAGTGCTGTTTTATATATATATATATATATATATATATATACTTAACTTTCATGACAATAACCTCCATGAAAATGATACCTAACCTGCATGGCAATAATTTAAACTAACTGAACTGAACCTGTCATACAGTCAACTGAGTGTATTATTTTCATGAATGAAGTAAATCCAATATAAAAAAAAGGGATCACCTGAAGATACGTCACCCCAGCCTTTTTTAGTTAACTTTATAAGGTTAACTAAAGAAAATATCACGACCTAACCTAACCAATCTTCATGGGCGTACAGTTGATCTAACGATTGGTCAGGTTAGGTCGTGATATTTTCGTTAGTTAGCCTTATAAGGGTAACTAAAGAAGGCTGGGGGGGCCCTGATTTTCAGGTGATCCAAAAAAGTTTTTGTTTACCGTCCTGCGGTTTGTTTTCCTGAGTATAACCCGTCTTGCAAAAGTATGCATACAGTTAGTTGCTTCGGACCCGAGCCAAGCAAATGAAACCAACCTAATCTCAAATTCTCATGCCCAACCTTCACAGCCCATGCCTGCAAACAAACCTGCACCAACCATTACTGTAATATTGGTATCTATAATAAAGTCTCTCGTTCTTAGATTAGTAACTGTGGCGTAATTGTAGAGTATTTGTTTAAAATCGTTGATTGAAAGTATACCACTATGAAAAAGTGGTATAGTGGTTAGCATCGCTGATTACGAATCCATCGGCCCCGGGATCGAGACCCGGTGACGGCAGGCAGCGCGCAAAACCCAGCTGTTCAACCTTCCACACAATAAAAAGAAAATTGGTTGGTAGATAAATGGGTAGCCTAGTGGTTAAGACGGTGGGCCGCTGGTGGGGCGTGGTTCCGATTCCACGTTAAACTGTAGGTCTAAGGTGGAGTGACAAGCTTGCCCTTCGTCAGGATGAACAATTCGATCGGAAGCAAAAACAAGGTTAACCAAGGTAAATATATCAGTATATTATAGTCTGTAAATGTACCTCCTCCACTCCGATCGCGGATTTATGAACATCTCTTATTTATGGACACCTCTTATTTATGGACACCTCTTATTTATGGACACCTCTTATTTATGGACACCTCTTATGTATTTAATTAAGAGATGAAAGACTGAATATTGCTTTTCTTAATGACCGACTCGCAAGGTTTTACGTGGAAAGATATTAGATATATACAAAAAAAATCTATGTCTGTGATAAGAAAAACATTTTTCCAAACCGAGTAATTTGTCTTCCATTCAAAAAGAGTTTGTAACGAGATGAAAAATCAACAGTTTTTCTTCTTTGATCTTTTAATAAACTGGAAGAGAAGTTGTTTTAAACCGGAAAAAAATAATATTACTTACAATTTTCTTCTTCAAGTCGCTATCTTCTTTACTCTTTCGTTCGTTTCTCCATACGTACGTTCATGTACGTCTTTTCTTAAATATAACTTGTAAAAAAAAAAATACCACGGGGTGGGGGGGGGGGAATTATTTGCGGAATTATTTGTTTCCTT